>JAPQNM010000039.1:10228451-10270951 GCA_029783475.1 Metacarcinus magister
AACGTATTCCTTCCTTTTATATTTAATTTCCTTCTACCTGCACACCGCTCCTCCCTCTCCCCTCTTTCCTTTCCCCTTTTTCCCTCCCCTCGTTGCTCTGAGTATCGCGAGGCAGAGCTGCGGCCCCGCCCTCACAGCGTGGCCTGCCTGTCCACCAAATTATTCTAATCACCGTAATTCACCATCATTATTATACTAAACAAGTGTGTCTAATATGTGATGAGGCCAGCCCACCACACCCTAATTAGAAGCACTTCAAGATAGGCGGAAGTATAAATGTAAGAAACTGTGCTTATGAAACATTACATTGTGCGCTTTACAAATGTGTACGATACGTTCCAGTAGTGGTGTTATAGACTCCTCACTGCCAGACGTGTTACGGGGCTGGGCGGCGTGCCTAGTACAAGTGCCAGTCAGTAGTGTCAGCGACGGCGTGAGGACGTAGAGCCGCGGGTGCCAGTGAGTTGCGGAGTTAAGTTGGCTGTGAAAGTCGCGACCCAAGGCAACGCGCGAACCTAAGTTACATAAATCTTACATTACGCATCAAAAACAAATCCTGTAAACCCTTCTTACTTCCACACATCACCAGGCGGTCACTGTAGAACTTTTGACACAACTTCGATTCAAAGTTCGCAGACAGACTCGGGTTGGCGATCGCGTCCACAGGGTGAGGAGGTGAGGAGGGAGTAGCGTGTGGACCTCGGCTTCCCTCCTCCCACCCCCGCGGACATTATAGTGACCTTGGCGGGTAATTATCCACGTCAGGTGTGTTGAGGGACCCACCACACCTGACGAAGAGAACCACGAACTCATCACTCACTCTCCCCGGGAACCTGAGTGATATTTTTGGTTGATATTTTCTTTATTCCATCGAAGTTTCGTCTCCAAGTCACAAAGTCCAACGGGTAAGATTATTTTTCGATTCTTTCTTTCGTTTCCTGTAGTTTCTTTTTCTTTGGTTATTCACAAATGGAGGAAAGAAGAAAGGGAGGGAGGAGGAAGAAGAGTAGGAAGGAAGGAAGGAAGGAAAAAGGGAAAGAATGAGGGAAGGAAGGAGGGAAGGAGGAAAAAATGAAAGGGCGTCCTGGTTGTACGCGTTGCATTTTCCATGACGCGACGCTGAGAGAGAGAGAGAGAGAGAGAGAGAGAGAGAGAGAGAGAGAGAGAGAGAGAGAGAGAGAGAGAGAGAGAGAGAGAGAGAATAGTCTAGAAAAAAAACGAATAACCTCAATTAAAAAAAAAGAACACGCCAGCCTAACCAAAAACAAGTCAAAAAGCAAGAAGGAAAAACAAACGAAAAAGTGAAAATCAAGAAAACAAGGACCCATAAATCAGCGAGAGAGAGAGAGAGAGAGAGAGAGAGAGAGAGAGAGAGAGAGAGAGAGAGAGAGAGAGAGAGAGAGAGAGAGAGAGAGAGAGAGGAAGAATATTAATGATATCTTGCAAAGAAGTCATTAGCATTATTCCTCCATGGTGACACGGGGATCACATTGTAGTTAAGCGCGACGTACTGCCTTAAGGAGGAGTACAAACATACATACATACGTACATACATACATACATACATACATACATACATACATACATACCTACATACTTACATAGATTCGTTGAACTCTAATTATAGGAAAGATAAACATAATTACTTTACCGGTAATCCTTAAATCAGAGAGATACAGACCAACGTAAAAGACAAAAACAAAATATATATAGTAAGATAGACAGACACAGACAGACAGACATATTAAAGGAAATAGACATATATACAGATCGATAGAAACATATATACATAGAGACATATAAAGACATGCAGAGAGAAAGGAAGAACCATAGACAAAGAAACAGATAGACAGACAATTAGAGACCAACAGATAGTCAGACAGACATACATAGACCAAGACAAAGAGTAAGGCAAATGACAAACAGATAGATAGATAGACAGACAGGGCAACAGACAGACATACACACACACACACACACACACACACACACACACACACACACACACACACACACACACACACTCACACACACACACACACACTGACAGACCCGAAATAGGTACAAAGGGAAGGTTGCATAACAGGAAAGACACACACATAAGGGAAAAAAAAGTGTCTAGTGACTTTAAGAAATTGATGAACTCAAGAGACGTAAAGTGAAGGGAAGGAAAAAAAAGAGAGAAAAAGAAAGAAAAAGACCTCAAGAAAGGGAGCTGAAAGGGAATATAGTAATTAATTCCCAGAAAATAGTAATAAAGGATGTGGCGAGGTATTTTGTAGACAAGGATGATTAATTTAGAGAACGAAAAGTATAATCCACATGCCGGAAATATAATCCGGTTAACTGGAACGTAATCAGTCTGCCAAAAATGTAATCCGTCTGGCCCGAAACGTAATGCGTCTAACATAAATGTAATCCTTATAGCTGAAATGTAATCCATCTATCTGGAATGTAATCGGTTTGGCAAAAAATGTAACCCATCAATTTGAAATGTAATCCGTTTGGCAGAAATGTAATCCATCTATCTGGAATATAATCCGTTTTGGTAGAAATGTAATCCATCCATCTAGCATGTAATCCTTTTGGTAGAAATATAATCAGTCTGGTAGGAATAAAAAATAATTAAACCTAATGGAAGGAGATTGCAGGGCGGGTCTTAGTGGAGCAGAAAATGAAGACTCGGTGTTTCAAGGTCATTTTCGTGATGGTTGCGTGATCGCCGCTGAGAATGTACTCGAATAGCAAAAAGGTGAAGTCTTTCTGTCACTAAGCTACAAGTCTCACTACACTACTCAGTATCCTCTCCTCATCCCTGATCCTGTGTTGGGCAAGAATCCTACATTAAAGGACACAGACTGACATCCGAGTTGCAATTTTCCTTCTCCAGGTTTCCCAAGTTTTCCTAGGAAGTTATTATTGTCCAGCTTGCAAAGGGCGTTGACTTGTGCACCGATTGCCCGGCCGTGGACTTGAAAAAACGCCCACGGATTCGTTTTGGGACGTGCTGACACCTCCACCACATAGCCGCTGGAATATACATAGACCAGATGGAAATATTGGAAATTTATAGATTTAAGAGCAAAGAGAGCCTTGAATACACGCGAGAAATATCAAAAAAACATTATGTGACCCTGAAAAAGGAAATAACTTAGGTGGTAAAAACATTCTTCCGCAATATTAACGAATCAACTTATTTTTCCTTCGGTGCCACACTGCTAATTGCCGATGTAAACAAAAGTATTATTCTCATCACCCCCACAAACACTCCTTCAATACCAAGGCACTATGTATACAGCTGTACGCCGAACAGCCTGTTAATCACGGCTTTCACACTGATCCTACACACTGGCCTTCTACTTTACCCATCGCTAGGCCACTCAACAGAACACACAGCCAGCTCAACATTACGATAGCGCAGTGATCGTAAAAACAACTCATTAGTCCAACTCTGTTTTTCGCCCATCCTCGAAGCTTGAAAATCGCTTCTTCGTTTTCTGTTGGTTCTGAATACGAGTGATGCTTCGGTTTGAGTAAGTAAATACCTTGAGGAAATGCATGTTTTTCAAGACCTCCACCATTTAAACTTTACCTGACTATTTCTTCAGCGCCACACACACACACCCACACACACACACACACACACACACACACACACACACACACACACACACACACACACATATAAGCCTCCAACACATTTAAGCCTAACATTATTTCTGTCTGAGGGGAAAAAAATAGGGAGGAAAATAAATCCTTCTCTTCATATGAGCCGCCGCGGTGTTCCCCATTCAGCCGCTGAGTCCTATTACTTGTGTGCTGTTTTTGTCGCCATGATAAAGGTTAATAATTACCTCTGTCGTGACTCGCCCCTAAGGACATCTGTGGACGGTAATTGCTACGGTGTTTTGTTTTGTTTATTAGTGATATATTCCTTCACTCACTGTGGTTAGGGATATATATAAAGACTATTTCAGGAAGGAGTTTTGAGTGAGGAAAGAATCAGAGGCAAAAAGCGGGAGGAAGATGTAAAAAAATGCAGGAAAAAGGAAGGTAAGGATAGGAAGGACTGAAGGTACTCGATGAAAAAATGTAAGAAGGGAGAAAAGGATGAAAAAAAAGGTGTCAGATTCAATTGGTTATCTTTTTTCTTCTCTCTTATTGATTGCTTACTCATCTTGAACACACCTGCGGCACCAATGATTCAGGTACTCACAGGTAACCATTTCACCTTACCGTCATCCTTCAAGTGTTACCTTATGTTGCTTCTATGTTACCCTTTGCCATCTATGTTGTGTTGTACTATCTCTCTCTCTCTCTCTCTCTCTCTCTCTCTCTCTCTCTCTCTCTCTCTCTCTCTCTCTCTCTCTCTCTCTCTCTCTCTCTCTCTCTCTAATTCTATCATATGTAACCTGGTAACACATTAAAACTCATTACATAATCACTAAACTATTTTGGGTATGATTTATAATCGTCCATTGATCTGCAAACTATATAATCTCATTTGCAATTTTCACATTCATTATTCATTTCACAGAGGAAGGCAGGATGGGGAGTGAGCTGTCATTTTTCATCAGTTATATATATGTACATCATTAGCATCACACAGACACACACACATCACCAAATAAAACATACACAATCATATACACACACACATACACATAACTTGATCGGATTTCCTTCTGAGTTGAGTTGAAGATAATTGCTCGTTACTACAGTCTGTCGTAGTCTTTTTCTTGGCTCCCAGAATGCATATCCTCGTCCCTGAAGACTTATTGTGTTCCTGGAATCGCCTTCATTAAAGAAAAAAAAAGGTACACGACTCTAGGGGTTTTTTCTCCACATTTCGCATTTTCCTTCCCCCTCCCTCACCACCACCACCACCACCACCACCACCACCACCACCACCACCACCACCACCACCACCACTACCCGCTCCACCACCCGCCTTTGTTTTTATTTAACGCATAATATCACTGGAAGAAAAATTAGTTCAACTTCATTTATTTTTTTTAGCGTCTGGTACTCTGTTGCATAATTAAGTTCACTCACAGGTAATATTTAACACGATACATTTCCTTTGATTAAATACAGGTAAAGGTGTGTGTCTATTCGTACGTCTTTTTGCAACAATTCCTAAACTCTTGACTAACAAAAACAAGAAGAAAGAAATCCAGGCTATTGAAGGTGTTATTTATACGTCTTGTCTTGCTATCGTTCATCAACTATCAATTAAGAAAAACTAATTACACACACAAGTGAAAGTGCATTACTTCATCAATTATTAACCTTCACTCACTCTTTACTCATTAAAAAAACAAGTCCAATTTTAATCAATACATACATGAACCACCTGCCTCGCTCACAATACAGACAGACAGACAGACAGACAGACAGACAGACAGACACATGTGGGTTATGATTGATTAGTTGTGAACAAGGATATAGGGGGTGGCAGGTGCGTCTGATGGAGGAAGATAAGAGGAGGAAGGAAGGAAGGGAGGCAATGGAGGACAGCAGAGGAATGGTGTTGTGTAAGTGTTGGATGAAGGAAGGTGATTAATGAAGCTGTGACCATGTTTTCTGGCGGGAAAAGTAGACGTGTTAGGAATCTTCATGTTATTACTACTACTACTACTACTACTACTACTACTACTACTACTACTACTACTACTACTAACGATAACATTAATAATTCACGTCCCTATAATATTCTGTGGAAATTATAGGTAACTTGCAAGGAGGAGGAAGAGGAGTAGGAAGAGAAGGAGGAGGAGGAGGAGTCACAACCATTCACTGTCTCCCTGCAAGATGTTCCTTCACACGTTATTCATCTTCTTCATCTTCATCATCTTCTTCGTCGTCATCATCAGCGTCATACTTTTTCTACATGTTCAATCGTAATGTAATCAATGTCACTTATCGGATTATCAGTGACGAGCATTAGTTTACACCTCAATAACGTTATCTTTTCCCCTTAATTACGTGTCGAGGGGAGGTTTGTTGCGTCACCTACTTCCCTTTTTCCTTATTTCCACCTGATTTTCCTTTTTCTTTTCGTTTTTGCTAAGATTCTCGTTTGTGGAAATTAGTTTTATGTTGTGTTAGTTGTTTTAGTTTTTTTTTAACGTTATATTTGATGGTTGTTTAATCCTATTTTTTTATGTAACTGTTGGCATGATTCCTGTTTTTTTATTTATTTATTTATTTATTTTTCTTCTATAATTCCCATCCGTGTTTTCACTTTCACTGATGATATAAATATTGAGTTACTAATTTTTATATCAGCTTTACAACTATTTTCATCTTTATATAGTACATCTTTCTCATTTTCTTCCTCTCTCCTCTCCTCGTCCCATCTTTACTCATCTGTCCCTTGCCTCACTCTCCCTCGGTCTCCTGGTCATTGAGGTAGGAGGATGAAGGACTCTCAGCGGCCGCTCCTCCTGAGACCAATGATCCTCGTACCATTGATTAAGGAAGTATATAAGTAAAAGAGAGAGAGAGAGAGAGAGAGAGAGAGAGAGAGAGAGAGAGAGAGAGAGAGAGAGAGAGAGAGAGAGAGAGAGAGAGAGAGAGAGAGAGAGAGAGAGAGAATATAATACATACTTCATAATAGCGTGAATAAACTATGAACAATTACCTAAGTCACTGTACAAGGCGTGTGGGATAAAAAAAACATTTAAACACGCTACCTTGACATTCCCTCTCGGTGTCTCGGCCAGGCTCGCGCAATGCTCCACTTCTTTCTTTACTTTTACCCCCCAAAGAGCGTGTAGTAAAGGCAACACAAGCAAGAAAATGGGAGGGAAATGGGAGAGAGTGTCGTTAGACGGTGTGTTACGTGCGTCCCGTCACGTTTAGGATTCGGGATGGGCTGTAGCCTTTCTCTTTGTGTGTGTGTAAATGTGTGTGTGTGTGTGTATGTGTGTATGTGTGTGTATGTGTGTGTTAATTGATCAATAGAATATACATAATAAAAACTTAACTCTCCTGCATAACAACGAACTTTCCCTATGAGTCATTAGCGTGTATGTTGTGAGGCGAGAGTAACGTCTATGAATTATATACATAGTAATAAACACGAGACTCCTTTGTCTTATCCCGGAAATGCACATAATGAGAGTAACAGGATGGAGCCGCGAGAAGGAGGGACGGTGGGCGTGAAGCACTTGTATATATCTAAGTAGTAAAGGACGAGGACGAGGACGAGGACGACCCTGGACTCAGAATCCTACCAGACCAGACCAGACCAGACCAGACCTGACCTGACCAGACTCTCCATGCATGAAAACCTCGTCTTGGACACTCATAACTTTTGCGAGTAAACTTTCCAGACCAACATGACATCTCAGGAAACAGATTATGGCGTCGTATGCTGAATGTGCAGTTTCTGAAGAAGATTGAAGCTGTGAGTGAAAGGTTTTATTACGTCCTTGAAATGGCAAGGTCACGCATCACTAAAGATAAAATTGATCATCTCGAATAGCTCCTGTTTCCCTCGAGGCTCTGTTTCCCTCCCCCTTGGGCTCTGGAGGGAAACAGGGAGGAAAGTAAAGGGAACAGAGCACCAGTAACTCAGGGGAAGGAGGCAGAGTTTAGAGGCAAACGCGGAAGACCTTCAGGTTGACAGAGTAAGGAGAGGAGGAGGAGGAGGAGGAGGAGGAGGAGGAGGAGGGAATGATAAAATAAAATAAGAATAAGGAGGAGGAGGAAAATTTGATAGAGGTTAAAAAGGCTAACATGATTACATATTCAAAAGTAATCTAAGTGAAAAAAAAATATAAGAGGAAGAACAGTAGGAGGACGACGAGAATGAAGAAGACAAAGAGGGAGAGAAGGCGGAAGGAAGAGGGAAGGATAACTAACCAAAATAACAAAGAAAGAACAAAATTAATAGATGCCAGGAATGAACAAAAAAGACAAGGAAGTTAATGAGAGAAAATGAAGCGAAGACTGAAGCAAAGAAGAACTAGAAACACAAAAAAAGACTGAAGAAGAGGAGACACGAGGAGAACAATATACAACATACACAGGAAATGATACACAGGAGAGGGGGTAACAAGACTAATTATATAAGCCTTTGAGTGTTGGTTGGGAAGGAGAGTAATTATTGGAGCCGTGAAGGAGCTACAGGCTTAGGATACCTTACCTAGATGGAGTGGGAGTGGGAGGAGTGGGAGGAGTGGGAGTGGGAGTGGCTAGACACCTTCCCACCTTAGTAATGATATTGTGGAGGGTTTATGTAAAGCCGGGAGTGGGATGAAGGGAGTAGCGGAGAGGGCTGAGCTGCATGTTAATTGAGAGAGCGAGAGAGAGAGAGAGAGAGAGAGAGAGAGAGAGAGAGAGAGAGAGAGAGAGAGAGAGAGAGAGAGAGAGAGAGAGAGAGAACCATGACATAATAAAAAAAGGAAAGTCTAAGGTATGCAAACAGATAGATAGGCGAGCAAACAAACGTTGAATAATGGAGTGGCAACATAAATTACCAATGAATGAAAACCAATAGAATAAAATTGAAAATATACCTTGGCCACTTGTCAATGCTAAATGAGAAACTTATTGATCGAAGGTGTGGTTTCATGCATCCTTCCCCCCCCCACCCCCTCCTCCTCCTCCTCCTCCTCCTCCTCCTCCTCCTCCTCCTCCTCCTCCTCCTCCTCTCTGCTTCTTCCACTCCCATCTATTTTTTTATCTTCCATATATTCCCTTTCTCTTTCCCTTCCTATCTCTTAGTCTTCTCATTTCTCTTCCTTCCCTTCCCTCTTCCTTCCTCCACTTAATTTTTTTTTCTCTTCCCTCCATGTCTCCTCCTCCTTGTACGTGATATATTCCTTCTTCCTTCTCCTATTCCTCACTTTACCTTTCCCTGTCCTTTCATCTTTCCTTCCTTCCCCTCCTCTTCCCACTTCTCTCCTTCTTTGTCTTTCCTCCATCTCGCCTCCTCTCATGTTTTCCTTTCCGTCCCTCAGACTCAAGATTCACAGTCAATCTTGGACCAAAATAGAACTCTGTGTCCTTAGGGAATCCGGCTCTACCTTGTTTCGTCCAGTTAGTGTGTGTTGTACCTGCATAGCTTAATAAGGTAGAGAGGTGACAGGTGTTGATTGGTACATTAAGCTTAGGCAGTGGTATGTGTGGCTGTCTGGTGTTATAGTGAGTTATACATTATACCTTATACTACTACATTCTATTCAAGTATTATGTGTGTTGTGGTATTAGATTTTTCTTTGGTTGGTTGAATGGAGAAAAGTTTGTGTTGTTAGGGATGTGTAGAGGTGTGATAAGGGGTTTTGTTGTTGTTGTTGCTATTGTTGTTGTTGTTGTTGCTGTTGTGGTTGTGGTGCTAGGGTAGTAGTAGTTGTTGTGGTACTACTACTACTACTACTACTGCTGCTGCTGTTGTTCCTGTTGTTGTCGTCGTGCTTAGGCTGCCTGGCCGAACAGTCCCAAGCTCCTGAGATAGGTCATGGCCTACAGGACCTTCATGGAGAGTATGTTTTATTGCTGACGTGTGTAATTATATGCTGTGCAGTGTTCTGTAGTATGTCTGATTGTGTGGGATGATGTGTTGCATCCTGGACAGGCATCCACAATGAACACATCCAGTCTCTTCTGATAGCTCGTAGGAGCCGGGTGGTGTCCGCACCACAGCCTGGCCAGGTGACTCTGTCCTCAGGGAAAAGGCAGGACTCGGCAGGGTGGGTGTATGGGAGCCGTGCAAGCAGCTGAGTGTTGGCCTTGAGTGGCGGGATAGAACGGTGGGTGATCTGGGTGTGAATATACATCTGTGTCTGGTTTGGGAAGGACAAGGTGGTAGTGATGATATAACTCATGTGTGATAATGTGTTAGGTGTTGTTTTAATGTTTATTATCGAGTGAGTGTGGTGTGCCATGTAGTGTGGCGGCGGGTGTTGTGGTGAGGGTTTGTGGCGGCTGCAGCGAGTGTGTGTGTGTGTGTCTTATATCAAGGTGTTGCTTGATCTAAAGGACTTTGGTTTGGTGGTGTAAGTGGTGTGTAGGTGTGACAGGTGTGCATCCTGTGTGTTTAGGGCTGTGTCTGTAGGGTCAGTGGTGTGTTGTGATGTGTCTCAGTGTGGTTAGAGGTAATACTCCATCATTTAGTGTATGTATTGTTTGTATACTGTGGTTCTGTTTCATTTGTTGCGTTCAATTGTTTTGTTGACAAGTGATCTGCGAGCATTGAGTGTTGATGTGCATTTGTTACCTCCGATAATGTAGTTGAGAGAAAGATAATGATTTCACTTTATTTATTTTGTTGTGTGTTTATTTATGTGTTGGTATGTTAGCAAGTTCCTGACAACACAATACAAACTACCTTAACTTTAACTCCATTATACTGTGAAAGATCAAGGACAAAGATAAAGGTCAGGAAAAGAGAAGAAAAAATAGGTCGCCATTAATATTCCCAATTGTACTTTATCTTGAACACTGTCAACGCTGCCCGACCGACGACCTGTGGGATTTTGAAAGATTCAGAACTGACAAAACACACCACAACTTCATAAAACTTCACCAACTTTATAAATTCTTAACATGTAAATCTCAAAGGTCAAGGTTAGGAAAAAAAAATACAGATATCAGCTACTGAAGGGAAGGTACTTTTGCTCTCGTTAGTGTCCGTCTTGTGTGTGTGTGTGTGTGTGTGTGTGTGTGGTGTGTGTGTGTGTGGTGTGAGTGTAAGTGTTTGAGGTTGTGGATGATATGATATGACTTGTCTAGTAGTTTGTGAATGGTTCAAAGTTTGGGTCAATACAGGAATTATCTGTTACGTGCAATGACTCGTCGATCGTTAGGGTGTTGGTGCAGGTGGCTGGCGTGGGAGCAGTGTTTGATGCGGGTGTTTAAGGCTTGTTGTTTGTTTAAGGTTATGATGTACCTTCTGTTAATGGCAGCGTGGGATTGTGTGGTGCTGCTGTCAGAGAGTGTGATGCTGTGTAATGTTTTGTACAGTTTACTAGTGTTTGTGCTGTAATTAGTGTGTTGACAAACCTGTGTCTATTTAGTGTTTGTTGTCCTAGAATTTTGTGTTGTGTTGGTAGTTGTTTTGCAGTGTCTTTTGTGAGAGTGTTTGGGAGTTTCACGTTGTCTCATGAGGCCTTGAAATTTCTGGTGTGAAGCTGAGGTTGTGTGTTTGTCTGTGTGTTGCCTCTAAGGATATATCTTTTGTCTGCGTTTTGTATAATTGTATTGAAAGTGTGAACGGTAGTGTTGATGTTTGTTGTTGTTGTTGTTGTTACCATTGCTGTTTGTGCTCACGTTGTTATCGCTCTTACTACTACTGCTGTTGGTGCTAATGGTGTTGTTGGTGGTACTACAACTACTACAACTATTACAACTGTCCTTACCCCAGCCACTGCTACTGTCAAGGTCACTGTTGTTCCTGTTGTGACCGTTGTTCCTCCTTTGCCTGATGACTACTTATACATGAGTCGTTTATATCACTTATGTGCTGCAATAATTGTCTTTTCTTAGCACGTAGCAATTGTCACGGTTGTACTGTGTGTGTGTGTGTGTGTGTGTGTGTGTGTGTGTGTGTGTGTGTGTGTGTGTGTGTGTGTGTGTGTGTGTGATAATCGTTAGGCAATATATTAATGGCTGCACATAATGAAATGAAAAAAAAACTGTTTAATATTGCACTTTATTAATATTCAAAATGATATCACCGTCTGTGTTCTTGAATTACTATCATTATCATTATCATCATCTGTTTTATTCCGGTACATTAGTATAATTATTGTATTTTGTAACTGTACCTGAGAAATTACCGTGAATGTTGCTATTATTATATTCACACACACACACACACACTCTACACTTCCTTTTCTTTCATTTCGTTTATTTTCCTTTCCCTTTCCCTTCCCTTCCCTTCCCTTCCCTTCCCTTCCCTTCCCTTCCCTTCCCTTCCCTTCCCTTCATCACGTTCGCAATGTCACCTAATTACCGTCTGTCACTTCAACCTCGACAATATTTTTTCTTTTTTTCTTTCCTCTTGTTTATTTTTATTCTTTACTTTATTTTTGGGTTTTACTTGATGATCTGCTGACACAAGGTAGCGTAGTGAAGGTTGTCAAGTTTATCATCACCTCCATCTTGCACCTGCGACCCCCAAGGTGAAGGAAGGGGAAGGGGAAGGGGAAGGGGAAGCGGGAAAGATATAGGAGTGAAGGGAGGCAAGGGAAGGATGGACGAGAGAGGAAGGATGGAAGAATTGGGGCAAAGGAAGGATGACTGCATGGGAGAATGTAAGGAAAGGAGGAAGAATGAAGGATTGGGAGAAAGAGAGTGATAATGGAAAGGGGAGGAAGGAATGAAGAGGGAAAGAATGGAGGGTGAGACAGAATGTGAGGTTGAAATACGTTAAGGAAATAAGGAAAGAAAAGGTGAAATGACAAGGAACCTTAAAATAGAATGCAAGAAAGGAGAGAGGAAAAAATTAGTATCGTTAAGGAAAACAGAATGGTGAGAGGCAGAAGAAAAGGGAAAGTTTTTTTTTACTGAAGGAAAAGTAAGAAATTTGTGAGTGAGGAAAAAAAAGAAGAGTGTATGAGGGAAAAAAACGTGTTGGGTGAAGAATGGAGGAAAGTTTATGGCGGTGGCGCGACTTGTTATGAGGGAGAGAGAGAGAGAGAGAGAGAGAGAGAGAGAGAGAGAGAGAGAGAGAGAGAGAGAGAGGGAGAGAGGGAGAGGTAAAGAAAGCCAGACACACACACACACACACAGCCGATGGTTTACATGCCCCTATCAACCCTTCCTGTAATCAGCCACACGTCACCATCTCAAGGGAAGACGAGGAGGAAGACGAGGAGGAGGAGGAGGAGGAGGAGGAGGAAGGGTGATATGCTGTCCGCTATGCTAATGAGAAGTACCACCTTGTTTGTCGATTAGAACCTCTCCACTTCCTTCGTCTGCAGATTCTAGTGAGCTTTTCTCGTCCTCCCCGCAGCGTGTCACTCCAAACTCACGCTAATCAGATTATTCCAAGTCTCGCTCTGCATTCTCTGCTATACTGGAAGCGAACTTAAGCCCAGAGTTGAGACCGCTCTGCTAGGTTTAAGTAAGATGCTAATTCCATCATGTTCCTTGCATTTGATCCATCAGGAGTCCTTCTAAGCCTCTTAACATCCCCGTACACTCCCTTGCAGATCCTTACGTGGTGTGTTAATGCTAGGTGTTATGTAACTATTTATGTGTATCTACTCGTGTGCTTTATTTTGTTATTCTGTCACGTGGTTCCTTGGTTTCTTTTTCACTTGAGTTTCCTGATTCTTGGTTGCAGTTTCTTATGTACTGTTGCATTTATTTTGTACTTTTCCTATACTTTAAATCATAATTATTGTCCTATGTTTTCTTTTCACTTTCTTGGATGGTTTCTTTCCCACTTCAGGTTATCCCAGAATCATGGTTGTTTGCCTTGTTCCCGCCAGCCTGTGTTAGTTTCATTTGTTTATCTTTATATATTGCTCTACATCCACCACCATGAAGCTTGCCCGCCTGCCTTAAGCCTTTCCTTCATCCCTTAACACAAGGCTGGAGCTATAGGTCAGAACGTTAACAATGCTGTAGAAATCACTGTAGGAAAGCTGTCACGTGTTCAGCTTACAGGAACTACTCGTTTCACCCAAGAAAACGTGCGGAGGGACCAGAGCGGAGACCTAGTTGTTTTTTCTCTCACTTAAGGACAAAGGATTCTAGGGCTTACGATACGCCCGAGACAAATGGAATGTTCCCAGAAAGACTTAAAAAAACATTAAGTACATGGCGTAAAAAAAAAACCGTAAAATACTCGAATCTACAAAACGTGTCGAGGGATTTCGTTGTGTTGTCGTGTGAATGTTTTTTTTTATTTATTTATTTTTTTTATTTTCACTTTTGTTTCCGTTAAGCTTCTTGTATTTTCTTGAGGGTAAAGTTTTGAGTTGGGTCGTGTGGAAGGATTGGATGTTTGGAAACTTTTTTGTCAACCAGGTAGTGAGTGAAAGAAAGGAGGAGGAGGAGGAGGAGGAAGATGAGATGAGAGGAGAGGAGAGGAGAGACAGACAGAAACAGATGTAGGTAAGGCAGAGAATGTCGTCTGAAATAATGTATGTACTGCTCTCTCTCTTTCTCTCTTTTATTTATTTATTTCTCTCTCTCTCTCTCTCTCTCTCTCTCTCTCTCTCTCTCTCTCTCTCTCTCTTCTCTTTCTTCTTTGTTTCATTATTAGTCACATCATTACTTTCTCCTTCATCTTCCTTGTTAATTTTCTCTCTCCTTCCTCCTCCCTTTCTTCTTGGTTATCTCTCTCTCTCCTCATGTCACCTTTTTTTTCATTATTTTTTTAGGGGGTCCTTCTCTATTTTTTTCTCTCTCTCATTCCTTTCTATTATTCCTCCACACAACTTCCATTTCCCCTCCAGGTTTTTGCTTATGTTGTCATTTTCTCCATTTGCACCCCTTCCCTCCCTTCCCTTCGCTTACCTTCCCTTCCCTTCCCATCCTCTCTATTCTGCAGCCAACCCTTGTCCCTCCCTTCCCCTCCTACTCCTCCCCTCAACTCTCCTCTACTCCCTACCTCTCTATTGACTTCTATTGTGCGCCCAACCACGCTGAGCTGACCTTGAGAATTGGTTCACTGCAATGTGTGTGTGTGTGCGTGTGTGTGTGTGTGTGTGTGTGTGTGTGTGTGTGTGTGTGTGTGTGTGTTTCTGGTTGAATGTGAACTGGGTCCGTACGTGTTGCTTTTATCAATATACACTGTTACATTTTAAATTGAGGCCAAAACACACACACACACACAACACACTCACGTTCATATGTATGTGTGTATGAATGAATTAATGGATGGATGGATGGATGGACATGTATGTATGTATGTATGTAGTTATGTACGTCAACACATCTATACCTATGTACGTACGTTTCTGACATCCCCTCACTATGTACACTCATGCAAGAACCTCACATATCCATCATCAAAATCTCTTTCAAAACGTATCTCTTTTACTCGATTCACCTCTGTCATTTTCTCATCTCCATCCCCATTTTTTTCTCTTATTTCACACTCATCCCTACGTGCCTTCTCCCCTCCCCTGCCTGCCTGCTGTAATGACTCTGATGGGCACTGATTGCTCTCCCAGGGTGGGGTTGGGCTCCCCTGTCACCTACGACCTCCTAACACACTACTACCACCCTCGCACTGCTTCACCGCTCCTGCCTCCGCTCTGTCTAGTCTCCATCCACCTCCTCCTCCTCCTCTTTTGTATTGGTGGTGCTCGTCTCAACTCTATCTATCCCTATAAAATATTCTGCTTTATGTACTGTTTTAATTGTATTCAAACTATGCTATCACTCATTATCACGCTTAATTGGGGTTCTTCCTTGCATGTTATAGGAAATTGTGACGAATTTCCGTGTGCGTGTGCGTGTGTGTTTGTGTGTGTGTGTGGCATTAGTAAAAGGATGGATGGTCATTGGTTCATGGATGGATTGTCTGTCTCGTGATTGGTCAGTTTTTTTTGTGGTCATTAGTGTTGTTTTTTACGTAATTGTGATCAGTATTTCATTAACGTAGAAAATTATTTGTTAAGGGGAGACATATTTGATTATAAAAAAGAAGAATATTTAATGTAAAGAAATATGCTTAAAAAAAAGTTCTGTTACTGATTAATTAAAGAAAGAAAAGTTTTGGTGCGTCTTCCTTAAATTAAGAAAAATATTATATAGTTCCCTTCTTATACTAAAAAAAAATATTGATACTCCTTGCACGAAAAAAAAATGAAATTAAAAAAGTTCTATTCGTTCCTTTAAATAAATAAAATATGTTGCTATTCCTTTAGAGAGAAAAAAAATATGTATGTGTTTGCTTCTTATTTTTATTTTTTCTTCTATATATTATTATCCTCATTACGGATTTCTTGTTGTGATATCCAGTCTTATATTTACGAGAAACGAAAAAAAAGTCTCGTGTGTATATATGTATATATATCATAGGTTACGATGCCTTTAACCTTCCCTCGTGTGGGTAATAATGTGTCTTAATATTATCATAACTTCGAAGGAACCACCAACTTTTTCAACAGAGTCTTAATTAATTCCGAGGAAAAAGATGATGGAAGAATGGCAGGAAAAAAAGACCTTATTATAATATATTTTTCTGTAGTCCTCATGTCACCTGCATAAATTAGAGCCAAAATTAGGCATTCCGTCAGTCATCCGATTCCTACACACACACACACACACACACACACACACACCACACACACACACACACACACACACACACACCACACACACACACACACACACACACACGTCAATAAGAAGCTACAAGAGTGCACCTCGTCGTCTATTGATGCATAGTTAATTAACAAGTAGAAAATATATTACCAAACACATTTTTCTCTCCTCACTTGCTCGCCTCAGATTGAACTACGTGAGCTCCTGATCCAAAAGGTAGATTTAATTAAACATTTTGAATCTGTACTGAGTCGGTGATACGTATTAGTCTAATCTATCTTAATTAAGGTATATACACATTCTGTTAACGTTATCGGAAAAGGATTTATTTTCTCCATTTAAAGTCAATTACGTGATAGACAGGATTGAAACTGGTCTTGTACAATTGCTATTAAACATTTTACGAAAGGTTTTAAGGTAGAATTATTGTATTGCGTTTTAGTTATTGAGATGAGTTAATGTTGGTTTGAGGTTCATTTCCACCTCCTCACTCACTGAAGCTGTCTGTCCATTTGGTAAGTAAGGTTATTAGAGTAGATCGTTAAATAGTTTATTGTTTCACTTTCATTCCATTTGCAGAGTATAAAATGTTGACGCTATGATTAACTTTGCAGGTCATCCATTAGCATACTTAATGTTGGTCAGTTGTCTTTGTGTTAAGCTTGTTACTGCCGTGTTAATAGTTATGCTTTAGTTTTTTTTAGTTGTAGCGGTACATTCAAATCCTGTTGTCAGAATGTTCAAGTAGGTTTAACGTGGAATAAGACTTAATACAGATTTAATTTCAAAATATATTATTAGTATATTTCCTATTTCTTTATACTTGGTTTTATTTTTTTTTATTTATTTATTTTTGTTTTCTTCTTCTTCTTCTTCTCCCTTTTCATCGTAGCTTTATTCACATTTAATTTCTTAACTTTCATCATTATCTTAGTCCTCGTTATCATCGTCATCGTCATAGTCAGTCATTATCATTATCATTTTCATTGTCATTGCTATCCTTCCTATCTCTCATCTATCATTTCCTGCTCATCACATTTTTATCATCATTATTTTTTTAAAGTAGATCTTTTTCCACATTTCAATAAACTATTCATGTCTCCTCTCCTTCTCTTCCTCCTCCTCCTGCTGTTGTTTCGTATTCCCGCCCTATTATTCAGTTTCTTTAGGTTACAATATTGAATGACCTGCCCCCTTAAACCTCGCCTCGTTTCACTGCCTGCTCGTACGTCCTACCTGCTTATCGGACGTGTAAAGGCTTGTTTATTCCAGGAGGACGATAGCAGGGAGGAAGAGCCGATCGACCATTAGCAATTCTAAACTTGAAATGTCCTCGTCTCTTCGCCTCCTCCCCTTTCTATCTATGGCAGGGGATTAAAACAACCGTGACCTCATGTTTATCTGATGTCTCTCTCCAGTCTGTTTTTATTTTTATCCAGATTTCTATATATTCTCAACCATTTATCCTTGTCATTCTTCACCTCCCTACTATTAATATCACTTGTCTGCTTTCGTCTGCGTTTTTTTTTCTCTCTCTCTCAGTTATTCCTTCCTTTCTTCATTGTCCTGTGTCTTTATCTTTCGTTCCGCCTCCCTTACGTCCTTCACAGTTTACGGAGTTGTCACACGAGGTCGTATGTGACGTCTCTTTTTCTCCCTTTCACCAGAACGAGAGAAACTAAGAGTCGCCTCACGGGTCGGTTTACATGCAACACCCATCTCCACGAGGCTGCGTTGTAAATCTAACATCCACGACCTCAACATTATCGAGAATAGTGTTCCTACGTCCAACACCTTCCCTTCCTACCCTCCTTCCTTCTAATCTCACTTTAATCCTTCCTCAACGGTGTCCTCATGATGTCCTTGCAAATGTCTTTCTCCAAAATGCATCAGTCTTCAATGAGCCCTTCAGAATGCCGTGTGAGCGACCCTCCCTCTTCGGCTCCTCATCGTCCCCTTCGTTCATGTCTCTTTTAAGGGGTTTTCCTGCCTTACTTTACATCGAAATGGACTTTTTAAGCTGCCAGGGACCTAAAAAGAATGGGAATAACCACCTCGCTTCCTCGCTTTATAACTTTGCATAGTAGGTAATGCGATTAAATGATCTCTTAGTATTAGGTATTGTTTTATTATTTTCATCATTTAATTAGTGATGCTTTCAAGTGTTGGTGTATTTCCATGGGCTTTGATGTCTGTCTATTCATGGAAATACTGTCTCGAAATAATTCATAAGTGCTTCATGTTAATTAAATACAGGAATGTGATAATGCTGGCTTATCAATGTTGAAAATTTATGCTTTCAACATTATGTATACAGTTTGTTCCCATTTTTAAAAAGGGCTATACTACTACTACTATTATTACTATTACTACTACTACTACTACTACTACTACTACTACTACTACTACTACTACTACTACTACTACTACTACTACTACTACTACTACTACTATCACCACTATTACTACTACCACTACTACTGTTATTGACATTATTGTTTTTATCATTAATGTTAAAACGCTATTGAAGCACTCAGCCATTTCAGTCAAACTATTTTTACTAACCAAACTAAAAAAATATGGTTTATCAGGAACTCATTAGCTGCCCACGCACCAATCACGGCTTCTATGTTGTGTAACTCTTTTTTTTCTTCCCCTAATATGATAAGAGAAATAACAGACTGCTCTTGTTGCCTTTCAATGACGATATTTTTTCACGGTATTACGCAAAATTCGGGTGAATCATATATTACGTTTTAGCTTATTAGAAGAGGAGAAGCAGACGAAAGAGCAGAAGAGAATAAAAATGATTGAGAAGATTTCCACGATAAGGTCCTTTTGGAGAAACTTTACATCGTCTTCCTCGCAAAACTACGGAAACTTTGTGTTCGCGTGAGGGGATGAAAGTTAGGTTCAATCTGGGTTCGGTATTCTATGGCTTCGAAGCTTCGTGATCGAATAGGAACACCTTTCTTATGGTTACTTTTTTTAATACTATTTTTTTTGTCAGGATACGAGAATAGTTACTAAGGTACGTGCTCCATATTGTCTATAATTTTAATGTGTCTATCTGTGTCTGTGTGTGTGTGTGTGTGTGTGTGTGTGTGGGTGTGGTGTGTGTGTGTGGGTGTTGCATACTCCTCCTCCTTTCAGTAGTTTTAATAAGCACAAACTTTGATTCACATAACAATCATTATAAGTAAAAACAATTATATATTTCTGGAAACCATCTCTCTCCTCCTTTAGATATTACACTCAGTCATTAAAACAAAAAGTCTCTCTGCCATTGTTTCATTAATTCAAAAGCTGGAAAAAAATTAATGCAAAGTAACTGAGAAACTGTAATATTTTTTTTTAGAGGTCTGTGTTGTAAGTATTATTGAAGGTAAAAGTTGTTCTTGTTTTACACATTATTTTTGAGCTAAGAATTCCATCATTATCTTCCTTCCTCTCATTTTTTTTATTCCATCTTTCTCTTCCTCCTGCTTCTAAGTGCTTCTGCCCTTCCTACTCCTATTTTTACTTTTCCTCTTCCTCCTCCTTCTCCTCCTCCTCCTCCTCCTCCTCATTCATCAGTCTAGTATTTTTAGAACGTCCACTCCTACTCTTCATCTTACCCTTCCTTCGTCAGTGGCTCAATTTTTCCTTCCACATATGTTCCCTTCTGTAAACACTCTCACCTTACAACACTATCCTTCTCTCCCTTCCCCTCGGCTCTTTCTTTTTCATTCCTGAGCAAAGTTTCCTCATCTCTCTTTTCATTTTTTTCCCTTTTTTCCGTCTCTCTCGCTCATAAACTTACACTCGTTTTCCTAATCCTCTTTCTCTTCCTCCTTCCTTCCTCTTGCATCTCATTTTCATATTGTTTCTCCTTTCTTTTTTTTTCACTCTTCCCTTCCTCGTTTTCTCAAGTCAAACACTTCTATATTGACACCTTTCCCAGAAGTTCGTGTTGGAATTCAGCTTCAGATATGCTCGAGCCCTGAATTCACTCTTGGAAATTCTGTGTGTTAATTCCTTTGGCCCCGCCTGAAAGAAAGTGTTTCATTATCTTTCACCAACAGACGCTGACGAGATGCAGCTGACGTGGTGGTGGTGATGGTGGTGGTGGTGGTGGTGGGCGGGGGGAAAGAATATGTTGTTTTGCATTTTTCTTTCTCTGCCTATAAGATTTTTCGTGTTTTTGTATTTGTGGAATATTCGTGTATGTATGTTTGTGTGTGTGTGGGGGGGGAGGGGGGCGTGTTATGATAATTATACTTTTTTTTTGCCTTATGTCACTGTTATTGAACATATGAAATTCACGCTTTGGGTTTCCGTGCACCATTGTCAAATAAAAAATCCTCCGGTCATAAATACACATCCAACAGAAAATAAAACAAAAAAGACAATACGTTTGAATGACCTTGGCGGGCCACCATGCGTGTACATTAGTATATACATATATTCTTTCCCTGACTCTGCGCACGACTATATATTTTTCCACCCAGGAGCAAAACCAAAGAAACATACATAACATACACACACCCAAAACAGAACAGAGTACATACATACACAACCTATATACACACACACACACACACACACACACACGCATACACACACACCAAGACAGCAGGAGAAATATCAAATAACACTTAGCAAAGAAAACCAACACTTTCTCTTTGTTTTCCTACGGTCTCGCGTCCTACAAGAAAAAAATATGGTGGTCACTGTCAGGATGGGAAGAGCGACACACCTTATGTCCTGATGCTCTGGACCCGCAATATAAGGCTGAGGGAGGCGGACGGTGCTGTCTGAAATAGTGTTATAGAGGCACGGGAAGGCGAGGGCAGCGTGAAGTACGACAAAGAGGGGAGGTTGTGGGCGTAGAAGGAAATGGGAAGAGGGGACGGGCCAATGAGGGAGACTGGTGCTACAAGGGAAGGGAAGGGTGTATGTATGAAGGGCGTTGAGGGGAAAGATGGGGATGGGAGGTTGGGGAGAGGTTGTAATAAGCGTACTCTTAAAAAAAGGTGAAGGGAAGGAAGAGTAATGTTCGGTTGTGACCTGATGGGTGGTCACGCGAGGGGAAGCTTAGAGAAAGAATGAGAGAGAGAGAGAGAGAGAGAGAGAGAGAGAGAGAGAGAGAGAGAGAGAGAGAGAGAGAGAGAGAGAGAGAGAGAGAGAGAGAGAGAGAGAGAGAGAGAGAGAGAGAGAGAGAGAGCCTAAATTATGTAAATCATTATACACGGGAATTACTTGGAAAAAAGTAAGAGTCTAGTTTTAGTTGCAAAGTGTGCGTTACTTGTTTACTTTTCATACAATTACTTAAAAAGAGAGAAAGAGAAAAAAGAAAAGGAGTTTGACCCTTCGACTTTCGTATTCAGGAACAGAAACTGAAGTCTGGGTTACACGAACACTCCTTTCTGAAACATGACCGCGGCGAGTTTGAAGGAATATTTGGCCAATTTCAGTCACGCGGCGCTACCGTGGCCTTTGTCCCCGAGCTGAGGTGGGATAATAATCTCACGTTGCATTTTCTTTTCTACCTCATTATAAAACAGGGGATACCATACTAAGCTACACGTGCCCTGAGGTGTAGTCCAAAAGGTATTCATGGTTATGTTTAATTATAAGTCATGGAGTGAAAAGGTGATTCAATGATCCCTCTGAACTAGGTAACTATAGAATCTAGACCATACAGTTCTTCTAGGGTGACCGAGAGAGCGCTAACCCTCTCACTATGAAGCTGCCGTCAACCAGGATCGAACTCACAACCCTTAGGCCACGAATAGAGAGCTGTACCGCAGAGCCACGGCCCCAAATCATGAAGTAATGTCATTATTTGTAATACTTCTGTGTGGAAACCTTTGCGTTGCGCTGGTTTGCTGGGCGTCAGGCGGCCTTATCAGTATTCATGAGATGTTTGACCAAATCACCGCCCTAACACCTTATACACCTTTATGACACTACAACAAACTAGAACCGATGTATTGATTGTATATTACTTTGTGTATTTGTGTAATACATCCACGTCTGGTAACATGAAAAGAAAAGTCATGTATTGTTCACTCACAAGATGGCAGCTCTAATATTGAGTTCAGATATCCCCCGTCAGATGGCAGGACAGTCGCCTAGTTAGTTGAAATGGATGTTGATGTATTATATTGTAAAAACGCTTATCACACCTTATGTTTAGCCCGTCAGCCTTGAGTTCAACACCTGATTAGGAAGTAACCATCACGTAATAACGAGGTCATTACACCACAATAACCGTAGTGGTGGGAAGGTAAGGGTGCATCACGCCACTTATTCAAGGTGTGGAGAGGAACACACTCACCTGATGTAACTGAACCTTTATCCTTCACTACATTATCGAAACAATTGGTTTATAAAACACTCTTCATTACCGTGACGCATGGAGTATATAGATTAATGGAATGTAGCTGCCTGCAGGTGTATGTCAAATTAACCCTAATTGGCTAATTGGCATCTGAACGGCTGAATATCCGCCACTACTCCCATTACGCCCCCCCCAAAGGCCGCCTGTCTGCCTGCCTGCCCGCCCGCCTGTCAGTCCGCCTGCCACTCCACCGTTCCACACGTTTAGGCTGAAGTTGACCTGTGAAACGACCTTAAAACAGTACTTTACAATATCTTTCTAGTTCAGATTCTGTCCTTTAAACCAGTGCTTACTTTAATATTATTGACCGAAAAGCTACTTGAGAAGGTGTTGTCACGTCATCACTTATTAAATCACCGCCATACAAGGAGTGAGGAAAGTCTTGCCAAAAGTAGAACAAAACCCTTCAGATTTGTGACGCCACAACATATCCATCAAGAAAGTGTTCGTGTGACTCCACCTTGAACCAAAAGTAATCAAAAAGACGAATGTAAACGATTAATACAAACAAGTGGATGGATAAGTGGATAGTAAGAACGACCATCGTGGATTAGAAACACATTTTAAGTCTACATGATAATTTAGTTACCACGTAAATGTAGCTACGTAGACACAGGGAAGCCGTGCTGTGCGTAGAGCTGGCAACAAGACACCTGTGTTTGTGGAATAACAATCAAGGGAAGGAAAGGAAGGGAAGGAAGGGAAGGAAAGAGGCCACACCCGAGGCACCAAACGAAACAAGGAGGCGAGATGGGAAAATCTGCTTGAGTGAACTACATCGAGCAGGCAATTGACAGACGAAGATGAATATTGAGAGAGGTTTGTTTATGTACCGATAACTGAATGAGAGAGAGAGAGAGAGAGAGAGAGAGAGAGAGAGAGAGAGAGAGAGAGAGAGAGAGAGAGAGAGAGAGAGAGAGAGATAGTATGAAACTCAAAAACTGTGTCCAAATCAGGAACGTGCTTGATACACTGCCTTTGTACAACACGTAGAGCCTTCGGTGGAGGCTTCGATGCGACGCGATTCCAACTTCTGTCAATTTCTGTGTTTGTCTTACTGCTCACACATGGCACGCTTCTCTCTCTCTCTCTCTCTCTCTCTCTCTCTCTCTCTCTCTCTCTCTCTCTCTCTCTCTCTCTCTCTCTCTCTCTCTCTCTCGCTCTATCAAACGGTCATACCAAACGCTGTCACGTCACTTCAAACTCAAATCATTTATCACACTCAACTATTTCTTGCCACACTCTTCACCAACACCACCTCCTCCTCACACTTCACTTCCCTTCGGTTGCCTCACATTTTTCTTTCTCCTCCTCACACACATCTCACTCCTACATATTTCACTTTCCTCCACCACTCTGTTTTCCCTCTCTCTCCACTCGTGTTTCTTTCCCTCATACATTTTTTTCACCTTTTCACGTGGAGTTCCTTCCTTCCTTCCTTCCTTCTTTTGCACTCGCATGTCTCTTCTTCACACTGTATTTATTTTCCTCTCAATTCACAGTTTTTTCTTTCTATTACACTTAGTTTCCATTTTATTTTATTTTTTACTTTACATTCCACGATATTTATTTATGTTTACCGATCTTGCTGTCTTCCACCCTGCCCCCTCCCCTAAACCCCCACCCACACAGACTAATGGATTACATAATAACCTCGTACCGTTAATGAGCACGTAATTATCGTCTCTTCTTCCTCGTGGTCGTGGTGTTGGCGGAGGTTGTTCATTAGATTACTATTGTCACATAAAATAGAAGTTATATTCAACGATTTCAAAGACTAAATGAATAGATGATTTGGTTTTATATTTCATTATCATCATTATCATCATCATATTCAATCATCATCATCATCAACACCAATTATTATTTTTCTTTTTATTATTCGTCTCCTCTCCCTCCTCCTCCTGCAGGTTACACACACACAGCATACATAGCAGGTGTGAACTTGTCCATTCCAAGTTGTTACCTTTCTCAAGGATGCAAGTGTGCTCCCCTAACACACCGGAGCAAAGCATATCCTCCCTTCCTCTTCGTCCTTTCCCTCCTCCTCCTCCTCCTCCTCAATCAATGAACTATATCCAGTCTGAGTGAATTCTGTTCCAATCAATCAGTGAACTCAGTGGAAGAAGGACGTGACTTAGACTATATAATTTTTTTTCTATTCCTACGCTTCAAATATTATACTCAGTTCTTGTCGAAAAAATCAGTGATACATTTTTTGTCATCATATTTGTAATCCTCCGCCACCCACTCCTTCAGGTAATATTTGATTATTTAACTTCTGTGTGTACCTGCGTGTGTGTCTATGTGTGTGAGTGTGTATGTATTGTTTTGGTCGCGTGGGTTACCTGTGTGTGTGTAGCGTGTTGGCGTGAGGTAAGGTGTCGTGCAGGTGGGGTTGGGTGTCCCTGTTTTATTAATTTATTTCCTCGTAGACCGTATATCGCATTCCCTTACTTGTGTTCTAATACGTGTTCCTTTCTGCTTTTCAGGTTCCTTCCAGCTGCTGATTGTGGTCTGGAATAAGAGGAAAAAGTTTTGGCCTTTGGAAAAATACGACTTCAGATTAACTTGGTTTGTAAAGTGAAAATATATGAAGTGGATGCAATACAGAAAGTCTTAAAATGAATGTGATTATTATAGAAAAGAGTTTGAAATTCACTTAAAAGTTGAACGTGATTTAAAAAGCGCCATTTGAAACCAACACACACACACACACACACACACACACACACACACACACACACATGCCGCCCCGGTGAGCAGGTGTGTGGTACGTGGCAGCGGACAAAGAGATAAATAAAAGGAGAAAACAGAGGAAAACAAACAAACAAACAAACAAACAACTCCTTACTTCAAGATGCAGAACTCCAGCACACTGCAGTACACGCGGCCAATTGAAAGGTAAAGTACCATTCACCTTTTTTTATTATTATTTTCTTTTATATTCGTAGTAAAAGTGAGGAATTATTTTTGATGTTCCTCCTCCACCTGTTGTTTACTTTCTTCTGTGCATCATGTCTTGTTTTTCCACGAGACTAGAATACGTAGCAGTGTGTGAGAGAGAGAGAGAGAGAGAGAGAGAGAGAGAGAGAGAGAGAGAGAGAGAGAGAGAGAGAGAGAGAGAGAGAGAGAGAGAGAGAGAGAGAGAGAGAGAGAGAGAACGCAATAGGAATCCTTTTCTGTACACAAATTTCGTCTTACCATGAAAGGTCAATCATCTGTTTGTCCAAAAATAGAAACGTGACATCTGCAGAGCCGCTCCCCCTTCTCTCTCTCTCTCTCTCTCTCTCTCTCTCTCTCTCTCTCTCTCTCTCTCTCTCTCTCTCTCTCTCTCTCTCTCTCTCTCTCTCTCTCTCTTCCTTCAACTCACCCAAGACCTTCGTCAATCCTTCTAGCCTTCTACCCTTCATCCTCTTCTTGCTCCTCTTCATCATCATCTCACTCTTTCACTTTACTTCTCCTCGCTTCTCTCTACCACTCTCTACTCCTCCCTCCTCCCTCCTTCCTCCTCTCCTTCCTCTCTCCTCCCACTTCATCAATGTATCGACGAAGAAAAGTGCCTCACAATCAACTGTTTGTTTTAGTTGGTAATTTATTCACACTATCGTTGGCAAATGTAATGCTACCCTTATGCGTGGGTCTTAAAATTTAATAAACTTTCCATATATGAATATCCACTTCTCTACTTGTGTATAGAGCATATCTTTCTCTTCCTTAGCTGTTTCCTTCCCTTATCTATAAACAGTATTCGTTTTCTTTCTATGTCAAAAGTTCGCCCTTACTTCCCTGTTATTTTTTGGAGCGTGACTCGCCGGCATTACGGAAACAAAAGACCGAGGATATAATACCTCTTATAAACTGATCACCAAAAAAAGAATAGAAAACTAAAAGAAAACCAGCTATTTAAGAAGTGATAATTATACTAATACACCAATTATCTGAAAGCCACGCCTGGGTTATGTGATGAAGTGAAAATGTTTATTAAAGCAACAAGGATTCAAGGCTCAACCTCTTTCCCACTCCCGTGAATTATACTGTCTTAGTGGGCCTCTTATAGTCATGTTTCTGTGCTTCATCTTTCTTATCCGTAGCGGAAAAACACGAGCCGGATGAGGCAGATTTCGGCTAAGGAACCCGTCTATCTGTCTGATGTAGCGGAGAAAAAAATAAAGAATCACACAGCAAAGCGATCAAAAAGCGAGAGGTTAAGAGTCTTCGGCCAGTGATCTTACCATTGTCACAGAAGGCATGGAAGAAGAGATAGGAATAAACGTAACTAGATGAGTAAGAAGGAATGAAGTAGGAGTATAGTATGTTAAAGATGTGTAAGGCGGAGTGTAAAGCGGGTTTTGGCGTGATGCAAGTTAAGGAAGATAAAATAGAAGCATAAATATCAAGGTGCAGGTGAGAAAGGAGGTGATTTATCGAGTGGCTGACACAGGTAATGCTACAATATATTTACGACGCTAGTTTTTGGGGAATAAAAAATAAAAAAAAAGGGGAAAGGAGGATCGAAGAAGAGTCATATTTTACCTGAAACAAAAATTACGTAAGGGAGGAAAATAAAAAGATAAAAATAAAGGTTTGTAGGCAATTTGTATAATGTGTGTGTGTGTGTGTGTGTGTGTGTGTGTGTGTGTGTGTGTGTGTGTGTGTGTGTGTGTGTGTGACTCTTAAATATTTACAAACCCAGATAAGATATTGTGTGTTGTTTTACCGCAGCATAAACTTTCTACCGCAGTTTAGCTTCGTATTTATTTTTAGAAGTCATTTATTATATATGTAGAGATAGTTATAAGTGACACACACACACACACACACACACACACACACACACACACACACACACACACACACACACACACACACACACACACACACACACACACACACACACACACACACACACACACTATACTGAGAAGCAATTGACCTAAAACCCTCTGATCGCGCCATCTGTAGAAATGATGAAAAAAGAATAGAAAGATAAACATAGATAAAGTTGCCTGATACGTTTGTTTAGTTGGTGCATCGCGTGAAGACAAAGAATCGGGCTTGTAGGCTTCCATGAAAAGGCTTGTGTGTTCCTTGACAGCCCTTGTGTTGCAACTGTACGTGTGTGTGTGTGTGTGTGTGTGTGTGTGTGTGTGTGTGTGGGTGTGGGTGTGCGTGTATGTGTGTCGACCTTTGCGTGTTCCGGACAAAGGGAGCAGTTTCTACAGAGTACATAACCAAGCAACGCGTAAATTAAACAGAAGAAGAAGAAAAAAACGCCAGTTATATGGAATTGCCTGTATTTGTGTCGCCTTTGTTCATAGAGTGTATTATTACGGAAAGGAAGAGGCAGAAGGAAGACAAGAGCGACAGAGTAAGACAAAAAAACATTCATATATCTTGTTATAGTACCGCTAAAAACAACTTTTCATATTACATTACGGTCATTCTGCTATTGATCATATCTTCCTCGAGGCTAGCGTCCGCCTCTCACACAGAACATGTACAGACAGCAGCGTTGGTATGTAGGGTAGGGACGAAAATACACTTGGAATACGACCACCTATGTCTGTGTCCGTGTGTGGTGTCGTGCGAGGGGCGTGGCGTGCGACACGACTCGTATAGTGCGGTGCGGCAGGTAATTTAGGGCCAAGGGACTCACTACCCCGCTGACCTTTCCCTGCAGAAGAGTTAGTGGGACCTGATTACTTGAGTCTGAGGCGGAACCAGCAGCCAGCGGGAAGATTAGTGAGACTCGCCTCAGGTTTAGTGGGTCTCGGGAGGTTAGTGATCAATCGGCGTTTATTGGGGAAGCTTTAGAAGGTGTGCCTGTCTTGAGCCTTCTATAAGACTCTTAATTTGATCTCCATTATGTGTAGTGTGTTAAGGCATTAGGTACGTTCTCTAAGGTGTATATGAATGTTTCTTCTCTGGTGTGTTGTGATGTAGTGTGTCGTGCCAGAGTGTGCTAGAGGTGAGATGGCGTGAGCGTATCATTTTCGTGGCGTCTAAAGAAGGGTTGACGTAATGCGCTGCGGTTTTGGCCTTGTTGACGCAGTGCAGGGCGTCTGATTAAGGAGGTACTGGCTGCAGGGTTTGGTTGGCCTTGAAGACACGCGGGAAATGTGTTGAATGAATTATATACTTTTTGTGTGTGTGTGAGGAAATACGGTTGTCACGTTTTTCATCTCTACTGTTTACGAGGTTTATAAAGGAGATAAATTTGTTCCACTTCCTTACCTATTTTCTTTTTCTATTTGCTGAGTTATTGCAAATACTTCTCCTAAAACCTTGAATCTATAACCTATTCAATTTCCCCTTGAAAATAACATAAACATTGGATTAATTCATTTACTATAGCTTGTAAAATAGTTTCATCTGTCATCACGTGTACCCATTCTGGTCTGCTGGTCCTCCTTCCGATGTTGTTGTGTTATTGAAATGTGTCACCAAGCCTCCTCCTCAATTTCAATCCATATATCCCTGTTTTCGTGTTACATATGTTGCTCTAATAACATATCGTCCGTGGTGCTGGTTGTGTTGGTTGTCTTGACTCCCTTACACATGCAAGTCCACCTCACCTGCCTCATTGTGCCTTGATGCTTTGGATTAATTATCTCACCCTCGTTAGTATAAGGCGCACACGCACACACACACACATACATATACATACATATATACATACAGATGGATGAAGAGGAGAGACTGAAATATAAAGAGAAACAGACTGATAAATAATAAAAGGAATAACAATCACACACACACACACACACACACACACACACACACACACACACACACACACACACACACACACACACACACACACACACACACACACATACACACACATAAAAAAAAAGTCTTTACGTCCCCCTAGTACTGTACGATTTTATGTTCCGTTCGCACGCTTCATATTGTTCCTTGTCCCTCCCTTGGGTGGCCGAGGGTTCGTGAGCTGTGGTGGTGAGGTTCGGGGGTGAAGGCGTAAGGGGAGTAAAGGGATCGCAGCTCTAGCCTTACCTTGTCTTCATTACTTCCCTTATTGTACCAGCTTTTCCCTTTTTTCTTTCTCCTCTTACATGTGGCTCTCTCTTACCCTCTCACCTGTGTTTGGTATATGTATTGTATGTGTTTTTTTGATGTACCTGTGTGGGTCTGTCAAGGTTTGTAAATGTCATCGTCAGGTGTTTGTTTGTTTGCTTGCTTGTCGCTGTAAATTGTAAAGATCAATAGGAAAGGAAGTGTGTTGTGTTGTGCGTAGAATCGGTTTCATATCACGCTGAGTTGACATCAATATTCTGCGTCGGTTCTGTAAATAAAGTCTATCTATTATTTATTCCACTTACAAGTTTAGTGTCACTGGGTCATTCTTAGCTCGAGGGCGTGATAAATGTTCGGCAAAGAAATGTGTGGTTTGTTTGAGGAAATTTTATCTTTACTGCAGGAGTCTGAGCCGCAGAGGGTAGGAAGTAGAGAAACTCGTGTCCTTAGGGTGTGCTAGCATCAGGAGGAGCACTGGGAGGATCACGTGGTACGGTTGGGATATTAAGCTTTGTCTGATTGGGTCTCCGGGGCTGGTGAGGTCGCGCAAAGGACTGAGGAGTGTGTAGAAAGGGACTGATGAGGCTTTGAAGGGAAAAACCGGGGTAGTTGTACACACGGGAATGAAATAACAGTGTGTGACCTGTAATTGAAGGTGTTTTGGCTTGATGGATGAGTACATTTTCAAAAGGTAGTTTTTTTTTTTTTTTGTAATGTAAGGAAGAAAGGAAAGTTCACTTTTTTTTTAAGAACTGTTGCCTTAGAAACTACATATACACACAACATTAAGTAATCTTTCATTGATTTTAATTTTTCAGGTGTTCATATTGATAAATTGTTAGGTGATGTCTTACCATTTAACAACGCACACAAGAATATACATAAAACACTGAACATTTATGTGATATAGACGTTACTGGCAATACTTATGAAGAACTGCGCTGCGATTTATTATAGTTCGATGCCTTTGTTCTTAGGGGAATACAGAGGCTGGAGGAAGGTGTTGCAGTGACGCTAACCAACTAAAACCAATGTAAACTTCAAACTAAATGAGAACACTCACTAATGTTCTCTAAAAGCCGTCTATGGGAGTGACCTGAATCACGATACATGAAGCCAGGGAACTCAAGGCCACCACCAGTGTTCGTGTTGGTTCATGTAGGTGAATGTGTGGCTTTCAGGGTCACAGGTACGTCGAACGGGGATCTCATACATACATACACACACATACACGCACAGACACGCATATGCAACCTTCGATTTTACCATCACGCTACACACACGCGAGACTGACCCACTTAAGGAAAATTATTACCTAGCTTTGTATTATTACTAAACGTGTAAGTCTTGCCAATATTTCCGACTTAATTAAGAGGAGCACTTTGAAATTCATTGTTTTTCGTAGTTTCTCATTTGTTTTAGCTTTTTTTTTTTTTACCATCCTCGTCCTCGTCCTCGTTCTCTTTTGGGTGACATTTAAACATCAAGTGGATCTTCGTCGCCTCCTGAACGATGACATTTTCATCCACAAAGGGTCTTGGCGTTGCCCGGGACTGGCTCACACTCCGCTGGCTGGTCGATAGAGGTAATGCGCGAGGTCTTAGTCGTAAATCTCGTTACCCACACATGACGACATCCTACCAGCCCCGTTGTGTGGCTTGTCGATTCGCTTATGTTTAAGGATAATTGGTCATATTAGCTGATTTATGACGATAGTTATTCTGCTCGATGAAGGAATTATGTTTAGTTTGCACTACAATCACTACTACTACTACTACTACTACTGCCGTTCCCATTGTATTGACTGTTTGAGGTGGTGACTAAGAAGAAGACGCTGTCCGTTTTAACCTTTTCTTCTATCAATTATTCGTCGTAGGTGTCGTTTCCGTGTGGCCTTGAGAGGAGCCGACCTTGAGTGTAAGTTGATGAGGTGAAGTGTGGAAAACTGCCCTTGAAGTCACGCAAAAAGGAGGAAGAGGAGGAGGAGGAGGAGGGTTTGTTAGGGTTTGCGTGTCTGTGTGTGCAATTGGCCTTATTTGTGGTTTTTTTGATATTTTTTAGTACCTATCGCCTCTTTCTATTCTTTTTTTTCTTATATAACTAATTTCTATGTGTGTTTGTGTTGACTACATGAAGCGAGTGTGTGTGTGTGTGTGTGTGTGTGTGTGTGTGTGTGTGTGTGTGTGTGTGTGTGTGTGTGTGTGTGTGTGTGTGTGTGTGTGTGTGTGTGTGTGTGTGTAAGTCAGTATGTAGGTGTAAAGTGTGTAGGTGTATATTAGCATCGTTGTAGGTATAATTATAAATAAAAAAATCTAGTTCATTGCGTTTGTAGCAGAGTAAGTGTTCAGTAAGGTAAAAAAAAACACCCATATGTGTTGGAATATTAATAGTTTATGATGTTATGGGTGTGCGTGTGGGCAGGTGTAGGTAGGAACACACATACTGACGTGTAATGAGTAAGTAGAAGGGTAATGGCTGCTGTAGTTTAATGAAAGAAGGATGAAAGATGTGGTTAGTGCGAGGGAGGAAGCGTGTGGTTAATAGTATTCGTAGTGGTGGTGATAGTAAGGCAGAGGGAAGCACGGTAGGGAGTAATAAGAAGTGTGTGTGTGTGTGTGTGTGTGTGTGTGTGTGTGTGTGTGTGTGTGTGTGTGTGTGTGTGTGTGTGTGTGTGTGTGTGTTTGGACTCCTCCGTTAGATCCACTCCATTAGAAAACATCCACAAATACGTTGATACCAATCCAACATTAACTTTTTTACCCATCAAGGTTGACATTCTCTTCCATCCCTCCTACACGTTTTTTCCTTTCCTCCATCCTTCTCTCCCTCCCTCCTTCTCTCCATTAGCTATAAGTACCTTGACAAACTACTTACTGCCATTGATTACTCTGGTGGAAAGCTTAATGATCAGTAATTAGCCACTTCTGCAGGATTTAACTCCTTCCTTCCTCCCTGTCCTCTTCCCTCGCCCACCCTCCTTCCCTTTCCTTTCTTGAACCCAGATAAGCTCTTAGAAGTATTGTTATCTACTAAAATAATGATATCATTAAACAAACAATATTAGCTTCTAAGCTAAGATACCAATTGAACAAAGTGCTTTGTTTATTAGTTGGTAATTTCATAAGGAATATCTGATATCTTTTCCATCAACATTGGTAAAGTATTAGATCCACCATACTGATTTTATCATCTGTTTTAACCCAAATAAATTCATTTATAGCAATAAAAGTTTCTGGTGAAATTAACTGAAACTATGCTGAAAGTCTTCCATTATTCCCATGTACAACATAGTTTAAAAAAAACAAAATCGAAGAGGAAATTTTGCAAAAAATTTCCCGGAGTAGAAAAAATGACAGAAATACACCATATGTTGAGGTCAATTCTAGACATCCACGAGGGTCTGTAGGATGGTTAAACGTGTTGTAAGGCTTAGTTATGAACTGCTTTGAGCTGTAACAGTCATTACAAGAATATTCGTGAACGTTAGGACAATATGTGTTCCTTACGGGGTAACGTGTCGTGTGTAGGAGTATACGCGGGTTACTGATGGCTATCATATCCTCTCGATGGAGCTTGACACTGCAATAAAAGTACTGCATTACATTTTTTAATGAAAATAAATCACTTCCATAGCCATTGGCACCGGTGACAGAGTCAGTAGTGAAAATTTTGATCGGTCGGTCATGTCCGAACGAGCGATGGGAATTGAATTGTTTTCTGCCTCTATATACCTAATTATTGTGAGCCTTATCTTGATGCAGCAGCATTTAAGAATGAAAATAAATAACTTCCATAGCCATTGGCACCGGTGACAGAGTCAGTAGTGAAGATTTTGATCGGCCGGTCATGACCGAGCGAGCGGTGGGAATTGAATTGTTTTCTGCCTCTATATACCTAATTCTAGTGAGCCTTATCTCGATGCAGCAGCATTTAAGAATGAAAATAAATAACTTTCATAGCCATTGGCACCGGTGACAGAGTCAGTAGTGAAGATTTTGATCGGCCGGTCATGACTGAGCGAGCGGTGGGAATTGAATTGTTTTCTGCCTCTATATACCTAATTCTAGTGAGCCTTATCTTGATGCAGCAGCATTTAAGAATGAAAATAAATAACTTCCATAGCCATTGGCACCAGTGACAGAGTCAGTAGTGAAGATTTTGATCGGCCGGTCATGACCGAGCGAGCGGTGGGAATTGAATTGTTTTCTTCCTCTATATACCTAATTCTAGTGAGCCTTATCTTGATGCAGCAGCATTTAAGAATGAAAATAAATAACTTCCATAGCCATTGGCACCGGTGACAGAGTCAGTAGTGAAGATTTTGATCGGTCGGTCATGACCGAGCGAGCGGTGGGAATTGAATTGTTTTCTGCCTCTATATACCTAATTCTAGTGAGCCTTATCTTGATGCAGCAGCATTTAAGAATGAAAATAAATAACTTCCATAGCCATTGGCACCGGTGGCAGAGTCAATAGTGAAGATTTTGATCGGCCAGTCATGACCAAGCGAGCGGTGGGAATTGAATTGTTTTCTGCCTCTATATACCTAATTCTAGTGAGCCTTATCTTGATGCAGCAGCATTTAAGAATGAAAATAAATAACTTCCATAGCCATTGGCACCGGTGACAGAGTCAGTAGTGAAGATTTTGATCGGCTGGTCATGACCGAGCGAGCGGTGGGAATTGAATTGTTTTCTGCCTCTATATACCTAATTCTAGTGAGCCTTATCTTGATGCAGCAGCATTTAAGAATGAAAATAAATAACTTCCATAGCCATTGGCACCGGTGACAGAGTCAGTAGTGAAGATTTTCATCGGCCGGTCATGACCGAGCGAGCGGTGGGAATTGAATTGTTTTCTGCCTCTATATACCTAATTCTAGTGAGTCTTATCTTGATGCAGCAGCATTTAAGAATGAAAATAAATAACTTCCATAGCCATTGGCACCGGTGACAGAGTCAGTAGTGAAGATTTTGATCGGCCGGTCATGACCGAGCGAGCGGTGGGAATTGAATTGTTTTCTGCCTCTATATACCTAATTCTAGTGAGCCTTATCTTGATGCAGCAGCATTTAAGAATGAAAATAAATAACTTCCATAGCCATTGGCACCGGTGACAGAGTCAGTAGTGAAGATTTTGATCGGCCGGTCATGACTGAGCGAGCGGTGGGAATTGAATTGTTTTCTGCCTCTATATACCTAATTCTAATGAGCCTTATCTTGATGCAGCAGCATTTAAGAATGAAAATAAATAACTTCCATAGCCATTGGCACCGGTGACAGAGTCAGTAGTGAAGATTTTGATCGGCCGGTCATGACCGAGCGAGCGGTGGGAATTGAATTGTTTTCTGCCTCTATATACCTAATTCTAGTGAGCCTTATCTTGATGCAGCAGCATTTAAGAATGAAAATAAATAACTTCCATAGCCATTGGCACCGGTGACAGAGTCAGTAGTGAAGATTTTGATCGGGTCGGTCATGACCGAGCGAGCGGTGGGAATTGAATTGTTTTCTGCCTCTATATACCTAATTCTAGTGAGCCTTATCTTGATGCAGCAGCATTTAAGAATGAAAATAAATAACTTCCATAGCCATTGGCACCGGTGACAGAGTCAGTAGTGAAGATTTTGATCGGCCGGTCATGACCGAGCGAGCGGTGGGAATTGAATTGTTTTCTGCCTCTATATACCTAATTCTAATGAGCCTTATCTTGATGCAGCAGCATTTAAGAATGAAAATAAATAACTTCCATAGCCATTGGCACCGGTGACAGAGTCAGTAGTGAAGATTTTGATCGGCCGGTCATGACCGAGCGAGCGGTGGGAATTGAATTGTTTTCTGCCTCTATATACCTAATTCTAGTGAGCCTTATCTTGATGCAGCAGCATTTAAGAATGAAAATAAATAACTTCCATAGCCATTGGCACCGGTGACAGAGTCAGTAGTGAAGATTTTGATCGGCCGGTCATGACCGAGCGAGCGGTGGGAATTGAATTGTTTTCTGCCTCTATATACCTAATTCTAATGAGCCTTATCTTGATGCAGCAGCATTTAAGAATGAAAATAAATAACTTCCATAGCCATTGGCACCGGTGACAGAGTCAGTAGTGAAGATTTTGATCGGCCGGTCATGACCGAGCGAGCGGTGGGAATTGAATTGTTTTCTGCCTCTATATACCTAATTCTAGTGAGCCTTATCTTGATGCAGCAGCATTTAAGAATGAAAATAAATAACTTCCATAGCCATTGGCACCGGTGACAGAGTCAGTAGTGAAGATTTTGATCGGTCGGTCATGACCGAGCGAGCGGTGGGAATTGAATTGTTTTCTGCCTCTATATACCTAATTCTAGTGAGTCTTATCTTGATGCAGCAGCATTTAAGAATGAAAATAAATAACTTCCATAGCCATTGGCACCGGTGACAGAGTCAGTAGTGAAGATTTTGATCGGCCGGTCATGACCGAGCGAGCGGTGGGAATTGAATTGTTTTCTGCCTCTATATACCTAATTCTAGTGAGCCTTATCTCGATGCAGCAGCATTTAAGAATGAAAATAAATAACTTTCATAGCCATTGGCACCGGTGACAGAGTCAGTAGTGAAGATTTTGATCGGCCGGTCATGACTGAGCGAGCGGTGGGAATTGAATTGTTTTCTGCCTCTATATACCTAATTCTAATGAGCCTTATCTTGATGCAGCAGCATTTAAGAATGAAAATAAGTAACTTCCATAGCCATTGGCACCGGTGACAGAGTCAGTAGTGAAGATTTTGATCGGCCGGTCATGACCGAGCGAGCGGTGGGAATTGAATTGTTTTCTGCCTCTATATACCTAATTCTAGTGAGCCTTATCTTGATGCAGCAGCATTTAAGAATGAAAATAAATAACTTCCATAGCCATTGGCACCGGTGACAGAGTCAGTAGTGAAGATTTTGATCGGTCGGTCATGACCGAGCGAGCGGTGGGAATTGAATTGTTTTCTGCCTCTATATACCTAATTCTAGTGAGCCTTATCTTGATGCAGCAGCATTTAAGAATGAAAATAAATAACTTCCATAGCCATTGGCACCGGTGACAGAGTCAGTAGTGAAGATTTTGATCGGCCGGTCATGACCGAGCGAGCGGTGGGAATTGAATTGTTTTCTGCCTCTATATACCTAATTCTAGTGAGCCTTATCTTGATGCAGCAGCATTTAAGAAGGTCAAAGAAAGGCTATGTACACTACAGGAGTAATCAAACAGACTCTGCCATCCTGAAATAGTGTATAAAAACTTGTTTTCATCATATGTTCTACTTAAACTAGTTGTAACTCCTTTCGTTTTACTCGTATTGAATTTTCAAGCAATGCTTGATAGATAGTGTACTCACAAACAGCCTCGTAAGGGCCAGCAGGCCTGTTGCTGTTTGTTCTTCCTATGTGTTCCTATGTGTTCCTCCTCCTCTTCCTCTTCTCACTTTAACCTAACCCTCCTAGCAAGTGAGAGGTAATGATAGGTCAGTAGGTCATGCATTGGAAGGGGCTTGGGTCATACATGATAAGTGAGGTCACTGCTTGCACTCTGACTATCGTGTTGCTGAAGGTCATGGTAATTATGTTTTTGCCATTTGTAATCTAAGAAGAAAAAGAATCAGGTCAGAGGTTTTTTTCTGTACAATTGCGCGAAGGTGGAGATGGTCATGCAAAGGTTCCTCGAGGGTTAAGTGTGGATTAGAGGCTTCCACGGCGAAGAGAAATCATGCATAACACCTTTGAATTCACTGCAAGTCGCGTGCACCAAAATTTCAAGGCCACAGATATAGTCATGTACGCAAGATTATCAATACTAAAGTCACGCAAGATTACCTCTGTGTAGTGAACTAGATCTCAAAATGTATGTAATGTATTCTGCATCTATCAGGCTGCAAGAAGTTATGGATATGAAGGTTTCAAGGTTAATAGGCGTCATAAATTGCAAGGTATTAGAGGTGGAGGCGCACAGGTAAGATTCTGGAGCTGGGATGAATGTTAATTAAGGTGTTTTCATGTCTCATTGAGGAGGAGGAGGAGGAGGAGGAGGAGGAGGAGAAGGAGGAGGAGAAGGAGGAGGAAAAGGAGGAGGAGTAGGAGTAGGAGTAGTAGCACAAAGGGAGTACAAAGGAAGAACAAAAACAGTCCTACTGAACATAACGAGGCGGTCCGTGTGGATACACTCTACTACTATAATATTTACTTGATAGAGACAAAAGGACATCAAAGTGGAAAGCTCATCTCTCCCTCCACCTGAAGCTTGCCGGAATTTGTATAGGAAAGTGAGAAAACAGGAGTGATCTACGACTATTGCTACTCTTAGAAGAAAAAAAAGGAGGAGAAGGAGGCAAAAAAGAAGTAAGAAGAGGAGAAAGAGGAGTAGAACGATAATAAAGACGAAGTGGACGAAAATGAGGACACAGACGAGCATGATAATGATGAAGAGGAGGAGGAGGAGAGGTAGAAAGGAGAAGGAAATTAGGAAGGAGGATGAAAGATAGGTAGAGCGGCAGGTGTCTCCAAATGTGGTTTATCATGGACCATAAACCTAATTTTACCGCCACTACGCCCCTCTCCGCGCCTTTCCTTCCGTCCACCCTTACCAGGTAGAGAGGGGAAGGAAGGGAGGAGGAAGGGGTAATGATGATGGTATCCTCTAATAGATGGCGTTAGTAAGCTTGACGCAGTAATTCTAGTCCTTTTATCTTTTTCTCGGTGACTGGAACATTATAATTGTCTCTGTTTTCAGCGTTATAAAGCAATTTGTCTCCCTCGCGCGCAATTATCTGACGTAAATAAGAAGGTTGTATGATAACTCGGAAGGTAATTTTATTCTCTTTCAGCTACAATAAGAAAACAAAAACGAAGTAATACACAGTCTATTGTGGTAATGGAGGCGAGTTAAAAACATAAACATTCAGATAGATGTGAGGTGTTATGTAAAGCAAGTTCATTCAAATGCCTCTAAGGATACCATGAACGTGTGTCGGTCAGGCCAGCCGGCAGCCACACGCGGGAATCAATAAACCAATCTCAGCCGGTCTGTGCAATGAATATATTAAGGATTAGATAGAAGAAATCGAGAAATAAATGTTGCTACGTCAATAACAAGAGAGAAGAAGATATGAGGAGTGGCAGGTACTCCTACAATAGATAACTAGAGAGAGAAAATGTTAATAAATATAAACTTTCACCTAACCTAACCAAACTTAACGTAACCAAAGATATACACGCACCTTCCCTACGCTCACAGACTTGAACACACACACACACCAGTTCTCAGACTATACCAGATAAATGACGTGTTGGCAGCGTTCACCCACACAAAACTAAACAAACTCATCCTTCACTAATATTGACGCAACAATACTTTACAAATGAGACAGTCAACAACTCTCCATTTGTTTATAACCCAAAAAAACCTTGACTGTGACCTAAGTGACTCTAATTTTAGACTGAAAGGTTGTGAACGTCCTTTTTTTTTTATAGAAAGGCCACGAGGGGAAGGCAAGGAACATTTACGCATACGTGACCTTTCCTTCCGTATACATAAAGGTTGTGTTCATACGCATATAGTACACAAGTTCTTGCCTTAGCTGCCATGAAGTGTTTTTGTTGTCCTGGAAATAGCTGTTGATGATTATAATTAACTTAAATGTGCCTTGTTCTGCGGAGGCAAATTGCTTAGTGAAGTGCAGGCAAGAGTTATTATTAGAATGAGCAACGTAATTACTACTTTGCATGTACATTATACTAATTGATGTTAAGTAATGATATGCTATTATTAGAGGTGATTAAACACAAGCGATTTATGAGAGCCAATATGCCGAGAAACAGTATATATTTACCGTGACAGAAATATAATACAAAGTAAGTATGCAAACAATTACCTTTTATAGAACCTAATCCTTTTTATTTTTTTACTGCAATGTATATCACGCAAGTAAACACACACACACACACACATACACACACACATACACCCACACACACACCCACACACACACCCACACACACACACCCACACCCACACACACACACACACACACACACACACCCACACACACGGCTGAAGTGAAGCGTGGGAAGAAGCTGTTCAAACCTTAAAAATTGAACATATTCTCGGAAGTTTCTCAGGAAGTTTGAAGTTGATTATGTTCGCAATGTGTTGAGATGAATAAGTCAAGACATGTTTGTTACACCTCAGAGAGAGAGAGAGAGAGAGAGAGAGAGAGAGAGAGAGAGAGAGAGAGAGAGAGAGAGAGAGAGAGAGAGAGAGAGAGAGAGAGAGAGAGAGAGAGAGAGAGAGAGAGAACAGAAAGGAAAATAATCCCCATCTCAATTACGGAGAAATTGCAAACACTGAATAAAAAATAAAACTTAAGAAAATGGGATGACGACTAACTCTCTCGAAAAGAAGACAAATAGAAGGACCTGGAAATGAGGCAGTAAAAAGAAATATTGGGGAAAGTAATTGGAATAGTGGAATAAAATCGAAGATGCTTCAACCTTGTGAGGAGGAGGAGGAGGAGGAGGAGGAGGAGGAGAAGAAGAAGAAAAGAAAAAGAAGTAGAAGAAGGGAGGAAAGGTAGACTTAATTTCTAGTGGAGTCTGAATGAGGGGGATCGGAAATATCTGGAGCCTTGCAATTTTCCCTTCCTCTGGTTTCCTTGGAATGAGGGTAAACGGGTTGAAATTTAGGGAAAACGACACTCAGGACGCCCCGGCAACCAGTGATTTCCCCAAACCCTTACTGACCACCCTCATCTGTGTAATGTTGATGCTGAAACTATTCTACCTTTGTTCTGTGTGTGTGTGTGTGTGTGTGTGTGTGTGTGTGTGTGTGTGTGTGTGTGTGTGTGTGTGTGTGTGTGTGTGTGTGTGTGTGTGTGTGTGTGTGTGTGTGTGTGTGTGTTCTTCATATCGTTTAATTGCTCATAGAGAAATAAAAAGGGAAGAGAGAAAAAATGTTAAGAGCTTAATGTCTTTTATTAATATTCTAGTATTGAGTTGTGAAGATGAGCTGCTCACCCTAGTGTGTGTGTGTGTGTGTGTGTGTGTGTGTGTGTGTGTGTGTGTGTGTGTGGTAGTGTTGTGTTCATAGAGGTTATTACACACCTTGCTCTACCATAACCACAACCTACCATGCAAGAACAATACATAGATGAACAGTAAAGATGAGGGATGAGGTGAGGGTGGAGGCAATATTTATGACTTGTGTTCTAAGGCGGGCACCTCATCCCTAACCTAATTGAAAAGTTTATCAACACAACTTTTCAGGAGTCAAGTATCAGGCAGGTTTGGGAACTAAATTAACATCCTGACGTTGATGTTTATTATTTTTTTTCCTTTCTGCTAAAATATTACCTAACACACACACACACACACACACACACACACACACACACACACACACACACACACACACACACACACACACACACACACATTATTATTATCTTTATCTATTAAACTGTGAGAATTTCCCTCACCACCACCACCACCATCACCATAATGATGAATAAATACTATAATAATAATAATAATAATGAATATGAGGTGATGGTAACGGGAATAATGAAAGTATTTCTTGTATCTCTTATTTTTTTCTATATATTTTTTTAACGTTTGATATTATAGTAATGATGAAACTGAGTCCAGATTCGTGTTCAGTATGACCGAAAACCTTTATGTACAAGTTTTCATGAAATTCCAAGGTGTGAAAATTTTTATGAAATTTCCAAGGGTACCACCTTAGATTTTTTGGTAGAAATCATGTATTTTGAAATAACTCGAAAACTATGAGGTTTACGTAAAAAAAGTATAGAATATAAAAGAAAGAGCAGAACACGCCCGTTCTTTTGAGCTATAGCGATATGGAATTGGAGCATAAGTATAGATGTAAGAATTGAAAGAAGAAAACATTAATTTTGTTCACAATAATTAACTTTTCTCCAAAGGTATAATAGATATTGGAAATGTGAGGATACCAATCGATAGATCTTTTCAAGCTACATAACTTTGTATATAATCCTTTTTCCTGTAAGAGTAATAGTTTCGTAGTAAAATGGCAAAAACATATTCGACCTCAATTCTGGTGGACATTTTCGGACCACAAAATCAAAAATTCCTTACCGTCACCGATACGTGAAAAATGACTTCAATAAAACTTTTAGATATTCCAATTTACAGTAAAATTAGTTTAAAAAGTGTTCGTGTATGACAAACAGTTTTAACGGCAGTAACAAAAAACATTCTACCCTATACCTGAAGGGGTTAAGGGGGGGACAAGGGGTTACAAGGAAATATTAAGGAAACAATGAAGTGATATCAGGTGTCTAATTTTTCACGACACTCAGCCTGTCACTGTCAACCAATCATCTAGCACGGTGTGGTGATGGCCAGCCTCTTACCCCAGTAGGAGGGGCATCCACCACCTTCTACTACTACTACTACTACTACTACTACTACTACTACTACTACTACTACTACTACTACTACTACTACTACTACTACTACTACTTTCACCACCACCACTCTTACAACATTTACAAGTGACGCAGCTTCTCACACCCTTGCAACGTGCACCTGTTTCACTCGTCTTCCCTTACCGTCTGGCAATCTTTCAGGCGTCGGAGTGGCTGGGAGGTGACCGCAAAAACACACTGACTGAAGAGCCATTAACATCCACGATAAAAAGAGAGATAGAGAGAGAGAGAGAGAGAGAGAGAGAGAGAGAGAGAGAGAGAGAGAGAGAGAGAGAGAGAGAGAGAGAGAGAGAGAGAGAGAGAGAGAGAGAGAGAGAGATGATCATACTCATATAGGTACA
>JAPQNM010000039.1:10275951-10308451 GCA_029783475.1 Metacarcinus magister
GATTATTTAAATGTTGAACTTTTACTGATTTTATTTATTTATTTATTTATTTATTTATTTATTTATTTATTTATTTATTTATTTATTTTTGCTTACCTGAGAAAACTGCAACGCCAGCGGTCAAGTTGTGTGTTTTCTAAATCATAAGATAAACAAACTATTTACCCCAAAAAACTCCATTGCTGAAAGAGAAGAAAAATTCACGAAAAACCGACTGAAACATTTACACACACACACACACACACACACACACACACACACACACACACACACACACACACACACACACACATACACACACGAAAATAAAAATATACTGAGAAACTTCGAAAAGACTACGTTCTGTTTACATGACAGCCTCCTCCTCCTCTCCTCTTCCTCTTCCTCTTCCTCTTCCTCTTCCTCTTCCTCTTCCTCTTCTCCTCCTCCTCTTCCTCCTTCTCCTCCTCCTCCTCCTCCTCCTCCATCTACTTCCACGGAGCACTAGAGGGAACTGATAAAATGAAACCTTGAGGATCAGTCAGCCTAGCACGGATCGCCTTCCATGAGCACCTCTGATCCAAATTGGACTTCCGTTATAAGCCATTTATGTCCAGGTGTCGATAACGAGAAAGGGTTGCACCAGGGAAAAGGACAAGGCGATGTGATATATTTATTTATTTATTTATTTATTTATTTATTTTTTTTTTTCTCTCTTACTCTTATCTTTATTTATATGGATTGTTTGTGTTCTGTATTTAGTGTTTGTTTTGTATTTTTGTTTTTTGTGTTTTTATTTGTTTTCTTTTTACCTTCCTTCCCTTTTATTTTTGTTCTCCTTTCTTGCTTTCTTTTCTTTTCTTCCTTTCTTTCCTCCTTTTCCTTCCTTCCTTCCTACCTCTTTATCCCTCTTCTTTTCACTCCCCAAACTTATTAATTTACTAACCTTCCACCTTCCTCCTCCCCCTAAATCTGGTTTCCTCTCTTAAGCTGCCAAGTTGAATTGAACATCAGGAGTTATTATTTACATTTAGAGTTCATGACTTTTATATATATTTTTCTTATACATTTCTAAGCATCTTTGTGTAGCTTTATTTATCATGTTTTTTTCCTCTGTTCTTTAAGGATGTAGCGTTCAAAATATTTTAATGAGGAATATACATTATCCATTGGCTGTGTTGTAGTAGCATAGCAGCAGCATCAGTGTGTCTTCGTCCTACGCCTGCGCGCCTTGTTTAAATATTCATCAGTCATCTACTCCTTGTTTGCCTCGACGCAGCGGAGAGGACGTCGAGGCAAAATTACTTCCGGAAGAGGCAACAGAGATTAATTTTCTTTTTCCTTCTCCGTCAATCTTCATCTTATCCTCGCGTTGTGAATAACTTAAAGACCAATTTCTTTCAAACCAACTAATATTCCTGTGTCCAATATACGAGATGAAGTGCAACGCTAGGTATAGAAAGTGATGTATGAGTGTGTCCTGACGTTATTACTATCATTCTCACTCAGTATTTTTCACTCTTAAGGCGTGGCTCCTTCCTCCCCGCTGGTGTGTCCGAATCAGGGTTAGAGGAAGGAGGCAACGAAGGGCTGGCGGAGGCGTTCTCTGCAGGAGACACATAGCATTAAGTTACCGCCAGGGAGAGTTTGTCCGATTACTGAGGCTGTTTCCGTTAAATTACCTTCACTCAAGCGTAACGAAGAGCTGGACACTGGCTGACCCCTCCTTGTGTGTGAGAAAGGGAGAGAGAGAGAGAGAGAGAGAGAGAGAGAGAGAGAGAGAGAGAGAGAGAGAGAGAGAGAGATAGAGAGATAGATAGAGATATATAGATAGAGATAAATAGATATTGATAGATAGATTGATAAAGAGAGGGAGAAGAAAAAAGTGAGATAGATAGATAGAGAGATAGAGCGAGAGAGATTCATTTTGCTCCTCCTCTTCCTGGCACCATTCCAGTTTGGTGCATCATCCTTGACCTCCATAGTTCTGGTCGGGATGTGTTTCAGCTTCGATCGGGGCCCAGCGTAATGAGGCAGCTAGGAGGCCGTCACGGTGATGTACAGACTCGAGTGTTGCACCAAAACTCACCCATTTCTCACCAGTAACGTTAAATTGTATTGGAAATTATGCAGTCCTTGTTTGATGATAAGTATGAATATCTTGATTATTTTCTTATTTTTTCTTGGTGGATGTAACTCAGTTTTCCTCTTTGTAAAATGTTTAGAGTTTAAGTAATAATAGAGACGTTTACTGAAGCTTAAAAAGTCTTTGTAAAGCGATATGTACGAGGATCTTAAATAATTTCCGAGCTTGTTTTTTTTTTTTATGCTGCATTGATGTAATTTTATTTTCTTCTTTACGTAATGTGTAGTATTTGTGAAGTCTTACGCTTGGTAAATAAGTAATTTCTTCAGCAGAATACATTACAGAAAATCGATAACGAATAAGTCTTATATATATAATTTTTTTTTCTTCATCACTGCTCAATATTAGGGTTTATTTAGTATTAGGAATGATTATATTTTTGACGATATTGAAATCATAAATCGTCACGCCTTTAGGAAGCCTCCCAGCGTTCCTCATTCTTCACTGCAATCATCCTTCACTTCAACACCTAACCGATCATCTCCTTTCTGAGTAAACAATTTAAAATGATATATACGTAGCCAACTCTCTCTCTCTCTCTCTCTCTCTCTCTCTCTCTCTCTCTCTCTCTCTCTCTCTCTCTCTCTCTCTCTCTCTCTCTCTCTCTCTCTCTCTCTCTCTCTCTCAAACACACACACGTAGGAGGATAATGCAAATTTTTTTATGTAAGGCGAGTGTCGTTAAGGATAAAAAGAGGAAACGCCTGCGATATAGACGGTTTTATTATTAATGGATGAGGCTTATTCCCCCCAAAGGGCAGACCGTAGTGGTGGTGGTGGTGGTGGTGGTGGTGGTGGTGTGTGGTGGTGGTGGTGGTTGTGGTGGTGATAGAGAGGGTAATGACGGTGGTTAGCAGTGATGGTGAGGAATTGCAGTGATGATAAAAGTAATGAGACCAATCAGGTTTGCGACATTGATTTTGTGGTCGTGGTGATGGTGGTAATGGTGGTGCTTGGTGGTGATGGTGGTGGTGTAAGTGAAGATGTTGGTTGGTGAGTGTTGATGTTAGTGGTGTGTTTTAACTCTATTGGTTCTGAAAGTGGGTAACGTCATTTGTAATTCTGAAGGAAAGTTATTGTGAAAAAGTTAGACAACGCCAAGATGGACTACATGAGGCTGAATATGAATGAAGGTGAAGCTTGTGTAAGACCATGAAAAAGTAATAGGAAAGAACGTGTGAAACTACCATTGTGTGGCCAAGAAAAGAAAATTCTAATGAAGTTTAAGAAAAAAAAGAAAGACTCACCACAAAAAAAACTAAATAATAATGATAATATCCTTGTTAGACTTTGAAAACATATATAAATTAATAAGAAATATTATTAGATAAAGAAAAATGGATGAAAAATATGAACCACGATAACATGAAAAAAACTCATGCAATCTTATATTTTTCATATTCAAAGGTTAGGTAGGAAGCGTTGCCTCAGCGTTCAACTCCGTATCCTTGACCATACTTAAGCATTAACTTGATGTGAAACCCTTACCTCAAAACACAAAACAAACAACAAAATGACCTACTATAGTTTACCTTCCCAAAGTAAACTCATTAATCCATGACACACCAAAACGAAGGAACAGAGGTGGGCTGAATTTACCTGTACTCCCCAAACCTGGTGGATTCGAACCAAGAGCCAGGGATTGGTAGACATACACCTTAAACCCTTCACCAAAGAGGCCAGTCTTAAAAGGAGAGTTGGACTGAGATCTTCTTTCCCTGTATCCCCGCTGGACGTTAGAGGAAACAGTGAGGTCAGTCCCTGGGATTCACTGTAAGCCTTGCCTCAGAGGAATTAAACCTAACTTAATCATGTTGCAGAACCTACAACATAGTTACCTGTTCGAGGAGGCAAACACGCCCACTCACTCTCTCTCTCTCTCTCTCTCTCTCTCTCTCTCTCTCTCTCTCTCTCTCTCTCTCTCTCTCTCTCTCTCTCTCTCTCTCTCTCTCTCTCTCTCACTTTGTATATTCTGCTTCCTGTTCTTTGTTTCGTGATTTTTTTTGCTCGTGATTACTCGTCTGAATTCTCGCGTGTGTGCTTAGGGCAATAAATGTAGTTTTATTATTCTTTTGCGCTCTGTTCGCTTTTTGCCAACAATCAAAGGTAACATAATGTACCCTGGAGTGTGGCTCGATGTAGCAAACAGCATATGAAACTTGAAACACATTTTAGACGTAGCTTCACATAGACACACAACGAGGTGATTGATTGGAAAGCGTGCTGGCTGAAAGGTTGGTGCTTGCAATACAAATAGTGCATTCCTTATCCGTTGTTCATAGATGGATAGATAAGTTACTCCTGTAGTGTAGTTGCAGAGAGACACGAGAACGTCCATGGCACCATTACTGAAGAAATAAAAAAGCCTACAATCTGCAATGTATCAGGGATGAGGGGTGAGTGGGAAGTTTGGGGAAAATGGATTGGTGAGGGGAGAAAATGAATAGCTTCTATGTGAATGGGGTCTCGTCATGAATCCCACTGCTGCCACCATTTATGCGGGGCGCTGCCACAGACATAGGGTAGACGATGAATCCTGGCTTAGTTTCAGAGCTTTGTGAAGGGGCATAGAGCGTGTTCCCACCAAATAGTTGCCTACTGTTGAGCTGATGTGTAGTAGTGGTGGAATGCGCCGGGAAAGTGTTGATGTTGTGTAATTAATTCTTTTGTACAGCATATGAGAAAAAAAAAACTGTTTCTGTTTAGTTCGTGTTTCTCTCTCTCTCTCTCTCTCTCTCTCTCTCTCTCTCTCTCTCTCTCTCTCTCTCTCTCTCTCTCTCTCTCTCTCTCTCTCTCTCTCTCTCTCTCCCTCTTCTTCTATTTTCAGTCGAATCCCTTTTCTCTTCTTTATCTTTTCTTCACTTTTCGATACAGACTATATTCTTTCCTCCTCTTTGCATACTTTACATTTCTGGCTTCGATTCTCTCACTTTTTCTCTCTTTATGGCAGGCAATTCCAGTCCGAGAGAGAGAGAGAGAGAGAGAGAGAGAGAGAGAGAGAGAGAGAGAGAGAGAGAGAGAGAGAGAGAGAGAGAGAGAGAGAGAGAGAGAGAGAGAGAGAGAAAAGTAGAAGTCCAGCACAAGTTTATTAATATTAAACAACTTTAGGGTAATCTTTGTGAAGGGCGAGGGCGTTGGAAAGGCTGAAAGTATGCTAAAAGAACACTGAACAACATATCTTAGAAAATCCTTTGATAATTGCCTTCTTTTCCTTTGTGGTTGTAGTGAAGGAAGTTGCGTGACTGTTTTTTCTGTTTTTCGTATCTCGTGTTTGGTAGGCTTTTTTTTTATTTTTGTTTTCCTTGTTTCGTGTTTTCTCTGGTTTACATTTTCTTTATTTTTTTTCGGGTTTCTGTGTCTTGTTCTTTGTGTTTTCGTTTTCTTCGTTTTTTATTCTTGTTCATGTTCCTGTGTTTTTTCTTCTTTCTACTTCTTTGTTTTTATAGCTGCTGTTTTTTTTCATCACTTTTCTTCATGCATGTCATTCTCACAATACGACCTTTCCTACGTTTGTTTTCTTTTCTCTCTTTGCCCATCGTAAAAGAAAAGAAAAAAAGGTAGATTGTTTCACTTCAACACAACTGGAGGTAAAATTAAAAGGAAAACACATACACACACATACAAACACATCTATGAAAGTCAAAGGATTGTTGGAACACCCGATTTAGGTCCTGAAGTGACTCTATAACTCCATTTGAAGGATTCTTATAAGGATCGTAGGACGGAGGAAAGCAGATTATTGTTGTCTTAACTTTCTAAGCGGATGAAGGAGTGAAGCAACTGTTACATTCTCGCGTCAGTATAAATGGAAGAGAGATAAGAGAGAGTAACAGGCGATGGGACTAAGAATACTGTGTCTATCTATAGTTATATTGTGTTGGGTGTGTATTTTCTATTCATGTAGACTAGATATTACCTAACGATCATGAGCATGTACATTTAAACCAGGTGTGTGTGTGTGTGTGGTGTGTGTGTGTGTGTGTGTGTGTGTGTGTGTGTGTGTGTGTGTGTGAAAAACGTACTGGTACAAAAATATAAAAATTCCCTCAAAGTCTCTTCAAGATGTCTTTTTTTCCTTTCTCCCGCAGGTGATGTGAGTGATGACGGGAAGAAACTCTCTTCTCCCTCGCATCGCTTCCCAGAACGCCGTCAGCTCCTTGCTTTCCCTTCTGCTGGTGCTTCTTTTCTACTCTGCCCCTGCCGCCCCTGCCTCCTCATTGGGGAGGCAGGGACCAGGAGGCGATGCAGGAGGCAGGGGCGTCCTGAGCAGTGTGTGGCGGCACGGCGGGTCATCCTATCCTCTAAGGAGCGATGACTCAAGTGATCCTGAAGGAGACGGTGAAGTAGTCGGGTCAAGGACGTGGGAGCCTGGTGATGGAGATTACAGTTACACACCAACCGTGACATTACAAAGGAGGAGGCATTTGTATAAAGGGGAATACCCAGTGAGCAGAAAAATAGCACATCGATCTCACGGATCCTTGGATGTTGACGGACGCTCATCTGAAAATAGCAAAAGCTCCTCCTCGTCCTTCTTCATCTCGTCAGATTGGAATCAGGCCACAAGTTCCTCAGGACGTAAGGGACCGAGAGATATCCGTCCAGGAAATTGGCCCCAGGAAGCGGGAGAGTTTGAGCGGGTATCGAGCCTGGATGAGAGCAGGAGAAAAGCGTCTGAGTCACAACACAAGTCCTCCATTATGAGAGGAAGAGGGGAGGGGCGGCGGGCGAGGGGAGATGAAATAATCTCACGACGCGGGCGGGAGGTTTTGAAAGACAACTTTCTCGCGTCCGGCCACAACGACTACCACCCAAACAGGAACATTGCTCACGTTACCTTTGACGGCAGTGACAACTCTGGCTACCCCGCTGGCCCACTTAGAAAACCCCTGGCGGCTATAGGGGCGGAGGGGACGCCAGACGTAGGTAACAGCTTCGGTTTGCCAGTGGATAGTGTCAGCAACTCAGACCACGTCCTTCCCAGCATTAATCCAGCATTGTTTCCTCTCCGGGAGCATCAGTGGCACTCTGAGAGGGGCACCATGCCGCTAGAAGCACCTCAGGCGGGATTCTCAGACTCCTGGGGACATGACGCCTACGGGGAGAGCCTGGAGCCCGGCCTGGCGGACAACCCTTACGACCTTGAAGAAGTGTTGGCGAGGGAGGAGGCAGCGCTGGAGGCCAACACTCTCATGGTGCAACTACCGGAGCTAGAGTGAGTATTCCGAGAAGTGTGGTGATGCTACGACAATCTCTCTCTCTCTCTCTCTCTCTCTCTCTCTCTCTCTCTCTCTCTCTCTCTCTCTCTCTCTCTCTCTCTCTCTCTCTCTCTCTCTCTCTCCTGCAAAATTCATCACGACGTGCTCTGTTTTAAAATTTCCTGCACCTAACATAATAATTTATAATTCATACATTCTTCACTACCGTCTTTTGTTTTGCATTATGAGAGCAGTTTTTCTTTATTTCTTTTTCTAAGTGAGCCGCGACGCATTTTAAGGTACACTAGACGCAACGCTTGCTGCTTCACTTTCCACTTCTTTTCATTACTTTATTTCGTCCTCCAGTGGCTTCGTAAGTTTGTTCATTCTCCTTCCGCTTTGTGACTTCATTTATTCACGAGCAAAGACTCCACATTTTCAGAGACAAATTTTATAGTATACTGACACACACACACACACACACACACACACACACACACACACACACACACACACACACACACACACAGCACACACACAGCACACACACACACACAAGTCAAGATCAAGCTCAACTCAAAAACATTTCCCATGCCATCATCCTCAATGCATTAAGTTCCCGTCCTCTCCTTTCCTCATCCCAGTAGTGCAAATGCCTCCATACCCTTCCGAGGCGCCGAGACACGCTGAGAAATTCCATCAAAGGATATAATTTTACGATCGTGTGCCTCGAGTCAGTACTACTTTGTTTCCGATTCGTCGACACCAAAGCGACACCCAAAACCAGAGAACTCTACACCCTTCCCGACCCCTGTGTCTCTTACCGCCCCTCGTGTCTTTGCCCCTTGCTCCCCTTACAAGCTGAAGTGCCGTGTGTTCTTTGCCAGATGAAGACAAGTGTAGCATAAGTTGACGCTGTTGTTTAAGATGATTTATATTCACATTGTTTTGTTATTTTTCTTTATGAGATGAATATAAAAATGGTTTGTTCATTGCCACCACCAATAATATTTTTAGTATAATTGTTTCTTGACGTCAACATATTCACTACTAGGCGTTGTCAATCGAGTTATTTCTTTTATTATTTCACTCTTGCTATTGCTTGGTTTTAGATATTCATGAAAGGGAAAGAAATAGTTCAGACTCGTAAATTTAATTCTCTCTCTAAGAATTAGCGGCACAAAAGGAATTGCATGATTCAATTTACTTCGGTGTTTCAGAAATTCAATTAAATGATAAACGGAAGAAGTTCTTTTGAAATACTTGAATATATTCGTCTTGCTCCTTAAGTATTACACACACAGACACACACACACACACACACACACACACACACACACACACACACACACACACACACACACACACACACACACACACACACACACACACACGAGTCAATTCTACTAAAGTCAGTCGTAGATTTATCTCCCCCTATAACTGTACGATCCCTTCCTCCCTTCCCTTCCCTTCCCTTCCCTTCCGTACCCTACCGTCTCCCTCCCTCCTCTTTTACTCTCCCAAATTAGAGCCACACCGGATCCCTCTACCCACCTACCTAAAGAGCTTAAAACGTATCAAGTTACCATCACCACCACTCTACTCACCACACCTTCCACCCCATATCGCCTCCAGCCCATCTCACCACCTCCTCCCTCCCTCCCTCAGAGACCCGGGCTGTGACTGCTGGGAGACTGGAGACCCAAAGTCGTATATGGAGTGCAGCTGCTGGAACTGTGACCTTCCTCAAGTTCCCACCAATTTTTCCAGTTCCGTCAGCATTATGTGAGTACCTTTCAGCATACAGCATAGTTCTTTCTAGCCTGAGACAGACAGCAGGTGAGGGGGAGTGGAATTGAGAGGGTGAAACGAATCTATGGAAATGATTTATTATAAGAAATATCAGAACAAAAGGTTTTCTGAGTCGAGCTTCAATTGGCTTCTTTTGCCCTTGAGCCACACAGAAGGCTGACTCAAAAAGGGGAAGAGGATATGTAAGGGGAAAGGGAGGAGCATTTGCCCACGGCGGATCATCAACTTGAGGTAGATGAAGGAAGGGAGGGAGGGAGGGAGAGTACGAGGTAAGAAGAGAGGGAAGGGAATAAGAGAGAGCGAAAAAAAAAGAGAGGAAGACAGGACCAAGGCAAACAAGGAAGGCAAGAAGGAAGGAAGTAAAGAAGAGAGGGTAGGAAGGACGGAAGGAAGGAGAAGAGGAAACGAGCATGAAAGTCATCTCGTTAACCCGTGAAAAAGAAAGAAAGAGACAACGAGGGTACGAGGAAAGATCGAGACTTAGAGACTAACAGAGAAAACACACAGCATAAAAAGGTGAAGGAGGGAGGTAGGAAGGTAGGAAGGGAGGGAGGGAAGACGGGAGGGAAAGTGAGGGAGAGAGTGGCGTGCCCTGATGATATTCCTCGCCATGCTCTCCACAGTAATAACCCGAAGGCAGTTATGTAAATGACTCGCAGAAGGCGCCGACACCCGTGGCTCAGAGTGTGACGGCTTAGTGGAGCGTCACAGTGTATGGCTGAGACCCCTTCAGGAGGTCCTCAACCCTTATGGCCGTGCTGGAGAGAGAGAGAGAGAGAGAGAGAGAGAGAGAGAGAGAGAGAGAGAGAGAGAGAGAGAGAGAGAGAGAGAGAGAGAGAGAGAGAGAGAGGGAGAGACAGTCTGCTTTGAAGTCGATACCATGGACTTGCTACATCTATCTGGAAATTTGCTAATGATAGATATTCTTCGTGCTCTTTCCACCTGTACATTGAAAAGCTTGTTTCATACACGCAGAACAACACATTTCACACATCAATGGTTGGGCATCATTGGTATTCGAGGACACGGAAATATTATGCAAATCGACAAAAGACAGAGGAAATAACATGGAAAATTATCGTTAATTGTTTACCGGAAAAATTTGAGTGCATGTGTAAGACTACCTGTAATTTCATCCGGTAATGTGTGTGCGTATGTGTGTGCGTGTGCGTGTGTTCCTGTGGTGGAGGCTGTTTGGGAGAGACTGTCATGGCGTGTGCGTGTGGAATTCCATCGAGTTAAAGCAGAGGAACCACATTTAAGGATTACGAGTGAACCAGGTGACGCACTTTAGATTCTCAGCCTCAGGAAGACTTAGTGCCACGAGGAGGAGGAGGAAGAGAGATAGATAGATAGATAGATAGATAGATAGATAGAGAGAGAGAGAGAACTCACATAAGGTCAACACTAGAGGCACTTGGAGTTCGGTTTTCGGTGCTACATTGACCTTCTCTTCAAATGGCATCACTTTCGTCTGACCGTCGCCTCCAAGTCTTCAAGAGCCTCGCTGGAGCGGAGCATAATTCCAGGGAGGTAGAGAGGTGCTCCAGGAGACACTATCAAACCAGATGGGCGGGAGGCGAGGCAAGACCCACCATCAAGGCTCCGACTACTTACTTTCAGCAAAGGGATTGAAGGGTTCTTATTGAAGACTCGCCGGAGATCGCTCGAGGCTTCTCCGATAGCGGCAGAAGAGATTAAATTCACGGGAAATAATAATGAGGATAGAAGTCTGCCTGTAAAATTATATGGGGACAAAAAATAACAAACTGATATGTGCCAAATTTATACGTAGGTCTTCCTTCATCATCTGTGTCCTGGTCTTATATAGGAAGGTGAAGGAGAGAAATCCCAGTAACGCAAGGGAATGAAACTCAAGGGCTAAAGATAAAAAAATAAGTCAAGGGAATCAAGGATCTGAGAAGCTGCTGCGAGAGCCGTGATACCCTCGCCTCGACGGAAGGAGCCTCGCCTACGTAAGCTTCTTTCTCCCTTTATCCAATTCATGTATTCATAGCTGCATGCAAATCTAATGGAGTATCGAAATGACTCCACCGTACCAAAAACCCACGATTATAAGGAAGAGTAAACTGAAGGGATGCTGGAGACATGACAGGGAGACGAGATCAAGAAGGGAGAGGGTGAGACAGACACAAAGGGAGGAAGTAGAACAGAGAACAAAGCTACAGGAAGAAGAACAATGGGAAGGAAAGGGGTGAGGGATGCAGAAAAGAGGGGAAGTGTGAACAGTACAGAAAACAAACTTGAAGAAGAAGAATGGGAAAGAAACCACATTCCTCGCTAAGTGCTTTAGGAATGGAAAGGGGAAGGCGAAGGAAGGGTAAAGGCTGGATAGAAGCAAACAGTCCAGGTAGAAAGGTCATCTTTTTCACCTGTAAGCGGACCAACACTCGCTAGGTGATGGATGAGCCCCAAGGAGGGAAGGAAAGCATAGATCTGGGTTCAAGTCTGCCTGCGTCGCCTGATTACAAGAAGTTTGATTTCACGAAGCAGTCCAACTTTCCTTGTGATCTCCATGCTGGGCTTAGGAATAAACTTTAGCATCAAAAGAATGTAAGATGGTACGTAGGGAAGAGAAGCAGAAGGAGTTAAATGAAGTGGAGATGAACAAGTGTGCGTATATCTGTAAATGAAGATAATTATGGTTTTCACTGAACGTTCAAATGAGGTTATTCTACGTTGAAGACTTATATTAGTGCTAAAAGTAAAAAAATAAATGAAAAGGTAAAAATAGAATAGCTTTACATAATTATTTCTTTACATTAAATTACTGACAGACTTGTGAAATGTTAATTTTTTTGTTAATTATGTTTGAGTTATGAGCATCGATTATTAGTCAACAGAGACTTATTTGCCTGAAAAAGTAATAAAAAAAAGGAAACCGTTTCATTATTAGTACTTGTAAACGTTGAATACTCTTTCATCAAACAGTTTTTTTCCCATTAAAGTTTACTCCTGGGACGTTTTTTTTCTCTTCTATATTTATACTGACTAATTAGAGAGCAATTTCGTACGGATCCTTATCTGTAAATTATCAGTTGCAACATTTTATTTTACTAAATCCAGATAATTTCTTTATAAATGATGAAATTTGAGACGTTTCTATCTATCTGTTTGTCACTATGTATTGATCTATCTGCCTATCTGTGTGTCTGTCTATCTGAAATATCTATCTACTTATTCATCTATCAATATTTGGTTATGTATATTTATAATTAGTTTGTCTTTTGCACTTCCCATTTTTAATTTTTTTTTTTTATTACTCATTGTACCTTCCTTCCTTCCTTCCTTCCCCATTGATCTTCCTTCCTCTACCGCTCCTTTCCTGCTCGTACGTTACTTTTTAGCTGCTCCCCAGGTAGCTGTGCACCGTAACGAGGGTCGACACGTGGAAATAATTGCAGGTAGAAGTAATTACGAGAACCCACACAGGTGTAATGTTGTTTTGTCTTGTGTTGCTTTGTACTTTAAGTTTATGAAATATTATTCTTGAGGTGATGACACTTTATGGGTTTGTTTTTAAATTTAGTTTGTTCCAATAAGTAATAAATGATAAGTAATATGCTGCAATAAGTTCCAGGAAGAGTTTGTAGTTACGTTCGTGTGTCTGTTTAACCCATTCAGTTCTTGCGGCACACCGTATGTGCCAGCAGCGTCTCCCTCTCCTGTGTTTGCGGCACGACGTCTGTGCCAAGATCTTTATATCATTCCCATGCATATACCAAACGTATGATGACAATAAGTATAGGCCAGTGTAACAACTTTTATCATTATTTAAAAATTTCTATTGTCTTATGTATCAGAATTACCGTTCTTATGAGTATTTATGTGATATTCAATAGATAATTTTACGGTACGATAACTGCGGTTTAGCAACACCGCCGGCAGCAATATATAACCGTCGCTCCGTCGGCCGTCAGCGACGGGCTCTTCTAGCTAGCATTAGATATTGGATATTGAAAATATTGGAAATATTGGAAATATCATTGCAGCATCTGATACACCTAATTAAACTGCAAAACTGTCATTACGAATATTTGTTTTATGACTAATAATTACGCAGTAAAATGAAACTTAATATTTATATATAAACATGACATTCCTTCTCATTTTCCCGAAAGCTATTAAAGATATTGGAAATATCACTGCAGCATCTGATAGACCTAATTAAACTGTAAATTTGACATTATGAATATTTGTTTTATGACTAATAATTACGCAGTAAAATGAAACTATATATTTATATAAAAACATGACATTCCTCCTCATTTTCTCGAAAGCTATTAGAGATATTGGAAATATTATTGCAGCATCTGATAGACCTGATTAAAATCTACTACTGTCATTATGAATATTTTCACTAGTATTAATAAATACTGAATTTTACTTTTTTAAAAATTACTTTCTTCCTCGTTTTCTCGAAAGCTATTAGAGATATTGGAAATATCATTGCATCATCTGATACACCTAATTCAACTGTACAACTGATATTATGAATATTTGTTCTATGACTGATAATTACGCAGTTAAATAAAACCGTATTTTTATATAAAAAAATGAATTTCCTCGTCATTTTCTCGAAAGCTATTAGAGATATTGGAAATATAATTGCAGCATCTGATAGACCTAATTAAACTGTACAATTGATATTATGAATATTTGTTCTATAACTAATAATTACGCAGTAAAATGAAACTTAATATTTATTTAAAAACATGTCTTTCCTCCTCATTTTCTCGCAAGCTATTAGTGATATTGGAAATATCATTGCAACAGCTGATACACCTAATTAAAATGTACAACTGATTTATGAATATTTTTTCTATGACTAATAATTACGCAGTAAAATGAAACTTAATATTTATTTTAAAACATGAATTTCCTCCTCATTTTCCCGAAAGCTATTAGAGATATTGGAAATATCATTGCAGCATCTGATACACCTAATTAAACTGTACAACTGTCATTATGAATATTTGTTCTATTACTAACAATTACGCAGTAAAATTAAACTTAATATTTATTTAAAAACATGACTTTCCTCCTCCTTTTCTTGAAAGCTATTAGAGATATTGGAAATATCATTGCAGCTTCTGATAATTAAACTCTACAACTGTGATTATGAATATTTGTTCTATGACTAATAATTAGACAGTAAAATGAAACTTAATATTTATATAAAAACATGACTTTCCTCCTCATTTTCCCGAAAGCTATTAGAGATATATGAAATATGATTGCAGCATCTGATACACCTAATTAAACTGTACAGCTGTCATTATGAATATTTGTTCTATGACTAATAATTAGGCAGAAAAATGAAACTTAATATTTATATAAAAACATGAATTTCCTCCTCATTTTCTCGAAAGCTATTAAAGATATTGGAAATATCACTGCAGCATCTGATAGACTAATTAAACTGTTAAACTAAAATTATTAATATTTGTTCTATGACTAATAATTACGCAGTAAAATTAAACTTTATATTTATATAAAAACATGACTTTCCTCCTAATTTTCTCGAAAGCTATTAGAGATATTGGAAATATCATTACAGCATCTGATACACCTAATTAAACTCTACAACTGACATTATGAATATTTGTTCTATGACTAATAATTACTCAGTAAAATGAAACTTAATATTTTTATATAAACATGATTTTCCTCCTCATTTTCTCGAAAGCTATTAGAGATATTTGAAATATCACTGCAGCATCTGATAGTCCTAATTAAACTGTAAATTTGACATTATGAATATTTGTTCCATGACTAATAATTACGCAGTAAAATGAAACTATATATTTATATAAAAACATGACATTCCTCTTCATTTTCTCGAAAGCTATTAGAGATATTGGAAATATCATTGCAGCATCTGATAGACCTGATTAATATCTACTACTGTCATTATGAATATTTTCACTAGTACTAATAAATACTGAATTTTACTTTTTTTTAAATTAGTTTCTTCCTCGTTTTCTCGAAAGCTATTAGAGATATTGGAAATATCATTGCATCATCTGATACACCTAATTCAACTGTACAACTGATATTATGAATATTTGTTCTATGACTAATAATTACGCAGTTAAATAAAACCGTATTTTTATTTTAAAAAATGATTTTCCTCGTCATTTTCTCGAAAGCTATTAGAGATATTGGAAATATCATTGCAGCATCTGATACAACTAATTAAACTCTAACACTGTGATTATGAATATTTGTTCTATGACTAATAATTACGCAGTAAAATGAAACTTAATATTTATATAAAAACATGAATTTCCTCCTCATTTTCCCGAAAGCTATTAGAGATATTGGAAATATGATTGCAGCATCTGATACACCTAATTAAACTGTAGAACTGTCATTATGAATATTTGTTCTATGACTAATAATTAGGCAGAAAAATGAAACTTAATATTTATATAAAAACATGAATTTCCTCCTTATTTTCTCGAAAGCTATTAGAGATATTGGAAATATCGCTGCAGCATCTGATAGACCTAATTAAACTGAAAAACTGAAATTATTAATATTTGTTCTATGACTAATAATTACGCAGTAAAATTAAACTTTATTTTTATATAAAAACATGACTTTCCTCCTAATTTTCTCAAAAGCTATTAGAGATATTGGAAATATCATTACAGCATCTGATAACCTAATTAAACTCTACAACTGTCATTATGAATATTTGTTCTATGACTAATAATTACTCAGTAAAATGAAACTTAATATTTTTATATAAACATGATTTTCTTCCTCATTTTCTCGAAAGCTATTAGAGATATTTGAAATATCACTGCAGCATCTGATAGACCTAATTAAACTGTAAATTTGACATTATGAATATTTGTTCTATGACTAATAATTACGCAGTAAAATGAAACTATATATTTATATAAAAACATGACATTCCTCCTCATTTTCTCGAAAGCTATTAGAGATATTGGAAATATCATATCAGCATCTGATAGACCTGAATAATATCTACTACTGTCATTATGAATATTTTCACTAGTACTAATAAATACTGAATTTTACTTTTTTTAAAATTACTTTCTTCCTCGTTTTCTCGAAAGCTATTAGAGATATTGGAAATATCATTGCATCATCTGATACACCTAATTCAACTGTACAACTGATATTATGAATATTTGTTCTATGACTAATAATTACGCAGTTAAAAAAAAACCGTATTTTTATATAAAAAAATGATTTTCCTCGTCATTTTCTCGAAAGTTATTAGAGATATTGGAAATATAATTGCAGCATCTGATAGACCTAATTAAACTGTACAATTGATATTATGAATATTTGTTCTATGACTAATAATTACGCAGTAAAATGAAACTTAATATTTATTTAAAAAAATGATTTTCCTCCTCATTTTCTCGAAAGCTATTAGAGATATTGGAAATATCATTGCAACAGCTGATACACCTAATTAAACTGTACAACTGATTTATGAATATTTTTTCTATGACTAATAATTACGCAGTAAAATGAAACTTAATATTTATTTAAAAACAGGAATTTCCTCCTCATTTTCCCGAAAGCTATTAGAGATATTGGAAATATGATTGCAGCATCTGATAAACCTAATTAAACTGTACAACTGTCATTATGAATATTTGTTCTATGACTAACAATTACGCAGTAAAATTAAACTTAATATTTATTTAAAAACATGACTTTCCTCCTCATTATCTCAAAAGCTATTAGAGATAATGGAAATATCATTGCAGCATCTGATACAACTAATTAAACTCTACAACTGTAATTATGAATATTTGTTCTATGACTAATAATTACGCAGTAAAAATAAACTTTATATTTATATAAAAACATGACTTTCCTCCTAATTTTCTCGAAAGCTATTAGAGATATTGGAAATATCATTACAGCATCTGATACACCTAATTAAACTCTACAACTGTCATTATGAATATTTGTTCTATGACTAATAATTACTCAGTAAAATGAAACTTAATATTTTTATATAAACATGATTTTCCTCCTCATTTTCTCGAGAGCTATTAGAGATATTTGAAATATCACTGCAGCATCTGATAGACTTAATTAAACTGTAAATTCGACATTATGAATATTTGTTCTATGACTAATAATTACGCAGTAAAATGAAACTATATATTTATATAAAAACATGACATTCCTCCTCATTTTCTCGAAAGCTATTAGAGATATTGGAAATATCATTGCAGCATCTGATAGACCTGATTAATATCTACTACTGTCATTATGAATATTTTCACTAGTACTAATAAATACTGAATTTTACTTTTTTTAAAATTACTTTCTTCCTCGTTTTCTCGAAAGCTATTAGAGATATTGGAAATATCATTGCATCATCTGATACAACTAATTCAACTGTACAACTGATATTATGAATATTTGTTCTATGACTAATAATTACGCAGTTAAATAAAACCGTATTTTTATTTTAAAAAATGATTTTCCTCGTCATTTTCTCGAAAGCTATTAGAGATATTGGAAATATCATTGCAGCATCTGATACAACTAATTAAACTCTACAACTGTGATTATGAATATTTGTTCTATGACTAATGATTACGCAGTAAAATGAAACTTAATATTTATATAAAAACATGATTTTCTTCCTCATTTTCCCGAAAGCTATTAGAGATATTGGAAATATGATTGCAGCATCTGATACACCTAATTAAACTCTACAACTGTCATTATGAATATTTGTTCTATGACTAATAATTACTCAGTAAAATGAAACTTAATATTTTTATATAAACATGATTTTCCTCCTCATTTTCTCGAGAGCTATTAGAGATATTTGAAATATCACTGCAGCATCTGATAGACTTAATTAAACTGTAAATTCGACATTATGAATATTTGTTCTATGACCAATAATTACGCAGTAAAATGAAACTATATATTTATATAAAAACATAACATTCCTCCTCATTTTCTCGAAAGCTATTAGAGATATTGGAAATATCATTGCAGCATCTGATAGACCTGATTAATATCTACTACTGTCATTATGAATATTTTCACTAATACTAATAAATACTGAATTTTACTTTTTTTTAAATTACTTTCTTCCTCGTTTTCTCGAAAGCTATTAGAGATATTGGAAATATCATTGCATCATCTGATACACCTAATTCAACTGTACAACTGATATTATGAATATTTGTTCTATGACTAATAATTACGCAGTTAAATAAAACCGTATTTTTATTTTTAAAAATGATTTTCCTCGTCATTTTCTCGAAAGCTATTAGAGAAATTGGAAATATCATTGCAGCATCTGATACAACTAATTAAACTCTACAACTGTGATTATGAATATTTGTTCTATGACTAATAATTACGCAGTAAAATGAAACTTAATATTTATATAAAAACATGACTTTCCTCCTCATTTTCCCGAAAGCTATTAGAGATATTGGAAATATGATTGCAGCATCTGATACACCTAATTAAACTGTAGAACTGTCATTATGAATATTTGTTCTATGACTAATAATTAGGCAGAAAAATGAAACTTAATATATATATAAAAACATGAATTTCCTCCTCATTTTCTCGAAAGCTATTAGAGATATTGGAAATATCACTGCAGCATCTGATAGACCTAATTAAACTGTAAAACTGAAATTATTAATATTTGTTCTATGACTAATAATTACGCAGTAAAATTAAACTTTATATTTATATAAAAACATGACTTTCCTCCTAATTTTCTCGAAAGCTATTAGAGATATTGGAAATATCATTACCGCATCTGATACACCTAATTAAACTCTACAACTGTCATTATGAATATTTGTTCTATGACTAATAATTACTCAGTAAAATGAAACTTAATATTTTTATATAAACATGATTTTCCTCCTCATTTTCTCGAGAGCTATTAGAGATATTTGAAATATCACTGCAGCATCTGATAGACTTAATTAAACTGTAAATTCGACATTATGAATATTTGTTCTATGACTAATAATTACGCAGTAAAATGAAACTATATATTTATATAAAAACATGACATTCCTCCTCATTTTCTCGAAAGCTATTAGAGATATTGGAAATATCATTGCAGCATCTGATAGACCTGATTAATATCTACTAATCTCATTATGAATATTTGCACTAGTACTAATATATACTGAATTTTACTTTTTTTTAAATAACTTTCTTCCTCGTTTTCTCGAAAGCTATTAGAGATATTGGAAATATCATTGCATCATCTGATACACCTAATTCAACTGTACAACTGATATTATGAATATTTGTTCTATGACTAATAATTACGCAGTTAAATAAAACCGTATTTTTATTTTAAAAAATGATTTTCCTCGTCATTTTCTCGAAAGCTATTAGAGATATTGGAAATATCATTGCAGCATCTGATACAACTAATTAAACTCTACAACTGTGATTATGAATATTTGTTCTATGACTAATAATTACGCAGTAAAATGAAACTTAATATTTATATAAAAACATGACTTTCCTCCTCATTTTCCCGAAAGCTATTAGAGATATTGGAAATATGATTGCAGCATCTGATACACCTAATTAAACTGTAGAACTGTCATTATGAATATTTGTTCTATGACTAATAATTAGGCAGAAAAATGAAACTTAATATTTATATAAAAACATGAATTTCCTCCTCATTTTCTCGAAAGCTATTAGAGATATTGGAAATATCACTGCAGCATCTGATAGACCTAATTAAACTGATAAAACTGAAATTATTAATATTTGTTCTATGACTAATAATTACGCAGTAAAATTAAACTTTATATTTATATAAAAACATGACTTTCCTCCTAATTTTCTCGAAAGCTATTAGAGATATTGGAAATATCATTACCGCATCTGATACACCTAATTAAACTCTACAACTGTCATTATGAATATTTGTTCTATGACTAATAATTACTCAGTAAAATGAAACTTAATATTTTTATATAAACATGATTTTCCTCCTCATTTTCTCGAAAGCTATTAGAGATATTTGAAATATCACTGCAGCATCTGATAGACTTAATTAAACTGTAAATTCGACATTATGAATATTTGTTCTATGACTAATAATTACGCAGTAAAATGAAACTATATATTTATATAAAAACATGACATTCCTCCTCATTTTCTCGAAAGCTATTAGAGATATTGGAAATATCATTGCAGCATCTGATAGACCTGATTAATATCTACTACTGTCATTATGAATATTTGCACTAGTACTAATAAATACTGAATTTTACTTTTTTTTAAATAACTTTCTTCCTCGTTTTCTCGAAAGCTATTAGAGATATTGGAAATATCATTGCATCATCTGATACACCTAATTCAACTGTACAACTGATATTATGAATATTTGTTCTATGATTAATACTTACGCAGTTAAATAAAACCGTATTTTTATTTAAAAAATGATTTTCCTCGTCATTTTCTCGAAAGCTATTAGAGATATTGGAAATATCATTGCAGCATCTGATACAACTAATTAAACTCTACAACTGTGATTATGAATATTTGTTCTATGACTAATAATTACGCAGTAAAATGAAACTTAATATTTATATAAAAACATGACTTTCCTCCTCATTTTCCCGAAAGCTATTAGAGATATTGGAAATATGATTGCAGCATCTGATACACCTAATTAAACTGTAGAACTGTCATTATGAATATTTGTTCTATGACTAATAATTAGGCAGAAAAATGAAACTTAATATTTATATAAAAACATGAATTTCCTCCTCATTTTCTCGAAAGCTATTAGAGATATTGGAAATATCACTGCAGCATCTGATAGACCTAATTAAACTGTAAAACTGAAATTATTAATATTTGTTCTATGACTAATAATTACGCAGTAAAATTAAACTTTATATTTATATAAAAACATGACTTTCCTCCTAATTTTCTCGAAAGCTATTAGAGATATTGGAAATATCATTACAGCATCTGATACACCTAATTAAACTCTACAACTGTCATTATGAATATTTGTTCTATGACTAATAATTACTCAGTAAAATGAAACTTAATATTTTTATATAAACATGATTTTCCTCCTCATTTTCTCGAGAGCTATTAGAGATATTTGAAATATCACTGCAGCATCTGATAGACTTAATTAAACTGTAAATTCGACATTATGAATATTTGTTCTATGACTAATAATTACGCAGTAAAATGAAACTATATATTTATATAAAAACATGACATTCCTCCTCATTTTCTCGAAAGCTATTAGAGATATTGGAAATATCATTGCAGCATCTGATAGACCTGATTAATATCTACTACTGTCATTATGAATATTTTCACTAGTACTAATAAATACTGAATTTTACTTTTTTTTAAATTACTTTCTTCCTCGTTTTCTCGAAAGCTATTAGAGATATTGGAAATATCATTGCATCATCTGATACACCTAATTCAACTGTACAACTGATATTATGAATATTTGTTCTATGACTAATAATTACGCAGTTAAATAAATCCGTATTTTTATATAAAAAAATGATTTTCCTCGTCATTTTCTCGAAAGCTATTAGAGATATTGGAAATATAATTGCAGCATCTGATACAACTAATTAAACTCTACAACTGTGATTATGAATATTTGTTCTATGACTAATAATTACGCAGTAAAATGAAACTTAATATTTATATAAAAACATGAATTTCCTCCTCATTTTCCCGAAAGCTATTAGAGATATTGGAAATATGATTGCAGCATCTGATACACCTAATTAAACTGTAGAACTGTCATTATGAATATTTGTTCTATGACTAATAATTAGGCAGAAAAATGAAACTTAATATTTATATAAAAACATGAATTTCCTCCTCATTTTCTCGAAAGCTATTAGAGATATTGGAAATATCACTGCAGCATCTGATAGGCCTAATTAAACTATAAAACTGAAATTATTAATATTTGTTCTATGACTAATAATTACGCAGTAAAATTAAACTTTATATTTATATAAAAACATGACTTTCCTCCTAATTTTCTCGAAAGCTATTAGAGATATTGGAAATATCATTACCGCATCTGATACACCTAATTAAACTCTACAACTGTCATTATGAATATTTGTTCTATGACTAATAATTACTCAGTAAAATGAAACTTAATATTTTTATATAAACATGATTTTCCTCCTCATTTTCTCGAGAGCTATTAGAGATATTTGAAATATCACTGCAGCATCTGATAGACTTAATTAAACTGTAAATTCGACATTATGAATATTTGTTCTATGACTAATAATTACGCAGTAAAATGAAACTATATATTTATATAAAAACATGACATTCCTCCTCATTTTCTCGAAAGCTATTAGAGATATTGGAAATATCATTGCAGCATCTGATAGACCTGATTAATATCTACTAATCTCATTATGAATATTTGCACTAGTACTAATATATACTGAATTTTACTTTTTTTTAAATAACTTTCTTCCTCGTTTTCTCGAAAGCTATTAGAGATATTGGAAATATCATTGCATCATCTGATACACCTAATTCAACTGTACAACTGATATTATGAATATTTGTTCTATGACTAATAATTACGCAGTTAAATAAAACCGTATTTTTATTTTAAAAAATGATTTTCCTCGTCATTTTCTCGAAAGCTATTAGAGATATTGGAAATATCATTGCAGCATCTGATACAACTAATTAAACTCTACAACTGTGATTATGAATATTTGTTCTATGACTAATAATTACGCAGTAAAATGAAACTTAATATTTATATAAAAACATGACTTTCCTCCTCATTTTCCCGAAAGCTATTAGAGATATTGGAAATATGATTGCAGCATCTGATACACCTAATTAAACTGTAGAACTGTCATTATGAATATTTGTTCTATGACTAATAATTAGGCAGAAAAATGAAACTTAATATTTATATAAAAACATGAATTTCCTCCTCATTTTCTCGAAAGCTATTAGAGATATTGGAAATATCACTGCAGCATCTGATAGACCTAATTAAACTGTAAAACTGAAATTATTAATATTTGTTCTATGACTAATAATTACGCAGTAAAATTAAACTTTATATTTATATAAAAACATGACTTTCCTCCTAATTTTCTCGAAAGCTATTAGAGATATTGGAAATATCATTACAGCATCTGATACACCTAATTAAACTCTACAACTGTCATTATGAATATTTGTTCTATGACTAATAATTACTCAGTAAAATGAAACTTAATATTTTTATATAAACATGATTTTCCTCCTCATTTTCTCGAGAGCTATTAAAGATATTTGAAATATCACTGCAGCATCTGATAGACTTAATTAAACTGTAAATTCGACATTATGAATATTTGTTCTATGACCAATAATTACGCAGTAAAATGAAACTATATATTTATATAAAAACATAACATTCCTCCTCATTTTCTCGAAAGCTATTAGAGATATTGGAAATATCATTGCAGCATCTGATAGACCTGATTAATATCTACTACTGTCATTATGAATATTTTCACTAATACTAATAAATACTGAATTTTACTTTTTTTTAAATTACTTTCTTCCTCGTTTTCTCGAAAGCTATTAGAGATATTGGAAATATCACTGCAGCATCTGATACACCTAATTCAACTGTACAACTGATATTATGAATATTTGTTCTATGACTAATAATTACGCAGTTAAATAAAACCGTATTTTTATTTTTAAAAATGATTTTCCTCGTCATTTTCTCGAAAGCTATTAGAGATATTGGAAATATCATTGCAGCATCTGATACAACTAATTAAACTCTACAACTGTGATTATGAATATTTGTTCTATGACTAGTAATTACGCAGTAAAATGAAACTTAATATTTATATAAAAACATGAATTTCTTCCTCATTTTCCCGAAAGCTATTAGAGATATTGGAAATATGATTGCAGCATCTGATACACCTAATTAAACTGTAGAACTGTCATTATGAATATTTGTTCTATGACTAATAATTAGGCAGAAAAATGAAACTTAATATTTATATAAAAACATGAATTTCCTCCTTATTTTCTCGAAAGCTATTAGAGATATTGGAAATATCGCTGCAGCATCTGATAGACCTAATTAAACTGAAAAACTGAAATTATTAATATTTGTTCTATGACTAATAATTACGCAGTAAAATTAAACTTTATTTTTATATAAAAACATGACTTTCCTCCTAATTTTCTCAAAAGCTATTAGAGATATTGGAAATATCATTACAGCATCTGATAACCTAATTAAACTCTACAACTGTCATTATGAATATTTGTTCTATGACTAATAATTACTCAGTAAAATGAAACTTAATATTTTTATATAAACATGATTTTCTTCCTCATTTTCTCGAAAGCTATTAGAGATATTTGAAATATCACTGCAGCATCTGATAGACCTAATTAAACTGTAAATTTGACATTATGAATATTTGTTCTATGACTAATAATTACGCAGTAAAATGAAACTATATATTTATATAAAAACATGACATTCCTCCTCATTTTCTCGAAAGCTATTAGAGATATTGGAAATATCATATCAGCATCTGATAGACCTGAATAATATCTACTACTGTCATTATGAATATTTTCACTAGTACTAATAAATACTGAATTTTACTTTTTTTAAAATTACTTTCTTCCTCGTTTTCTCGAAAGCTATTAGAGATATTGGAAATATCATTGCATCATCTGATACACCTAATTCAACTGTACAACTGATATTATGAATATTTGTTCTATGACTAATAATTACGCAGTTAAAAAAAAACCGTATTTTTATATAAAAAAATGATTTTCCTCGTCATTTTCTCGAAAGTTATTAGAGATATTGGAAATATAATTGCAGCATCTGATAGACCTAATTAAACTGTACAATTGATATTATGAATATTTGTTCTATGACTAATAATTACGCAGTAAAATGAAACTTAATATTTATTTAAAAACATGATTTTCCTCCTCATTTTCTCGAAAGCTATTAGAGATATTGGAAATATCATTGCAACAGCTGATACACCTAATTAAACTGTACAACTGATTTATGAATATTTTTTCTATGACTAATAATTACGCAGTAAAATGAAACTTAATATTTATTTAAAAACAGGAATTTCCTCCTCATTTTCCCGAAAGCTATTAGAGATATTGGAAATATGATTGCAGCATCTGATAAACCTAATTAAACTGTACAACTGTCATTATGAATATTTGTTCTATGACTAACAATTACGCAGTAAAATTAAACTTAATATTTATTTAAAAACATGACTTTCCTCCTCATTATCTCAAAAGCTATTAGAGATAATGGAAATATCATTGCAGCATCTGATACAACTAATTAAACTCTACAACTGTAATTATGAATATTTGTTCTATGACTAATAATTACGCAGTAAAAATAAACTTTATATTATATAAAAACATGACTTTCCTCCTAATTTTCTCGAAAGCTATTAGAGATATTGGAAATATCATTACAGCATCTGATACACCTAATTAAACTCTACAACTGTCATTATGAATATTTGTTCTATGACTAATAATTACTCAGTAAAATGAAACTTAATATTTTTATATAAACATGATTTTCCTCCTCATTTTCTCGAGAGCTATTAGAGATATTTGAAATATCACTGCAGCATCTGATAGACTTAATTAAACTGTAAATTCGACATTATGAATATTTGTTCTATGACTAATAATTACGCAGTAAAATGAAACTATATATTTATATAAAAACATGACATTCCTCCTCATTTTCTCGAAAGCTATTAGAGATATTGGAAATATCATTGCAGCATCTGATAGACCTGATTAATATCTACTACTGTCATTATGAATATTTTCACTAGTACTAATAAATACTGAATTTTACTTTTTTTAAAATTACTTTCTTCCTCGTTTTCTCGAAAGCTATTAGAGATATTGGAAATATCATTGCATCATCTGATACAACTAATTCAACTGTACAACTGATATTATGAATATTTGTTCTATGACTAATAATTACGCAGTTAAATAAAACCGTATTTTTATTTTAAAAAATGATTTTCCTCGTCATTTTCTCGAAAGCTATTAGAGATATTGGAAATATCATTGCAGCATCTGATACAACTAATTAAACTCTACAACTGTGATTATGAATATTTGTTCTATGACTAATGATTACGCAGTAAAATGAAACTTAATATTTATATAAAAACATGATTTTCTTCCTCATTTTCCCGAAAGCTATTAGAGATATTGGAAATATGATTGCAGCATCTGATACACCTAATTAAACTGTAGAACTGTCATTATGAATATTTGTTCTATGACTAATAATTAGGCAGAAAAATGAAACTTAATATTTATATAAAAACATGAATTTCCTCTTCATTTTCTCGAAAGCTATTAGAGATATTGGAAATATCACTGCAGCATCTAATAGACCTAATTAAACTGTAAAACTGAAATTATTAATATTTGTTCTATGACTAATAATTACGCAGTAAAATTAAACTTTATATTTATATAAAAACATGACTTTCCTCCTAATTTTCTCGAAAGCTATTAGAGATATTGGAAATATCATTACAGCATCTGATACACCTAATTAAACTCTACAACTGTCATTATGAATATTTGTTCTATGACTAATAATTACTCAGTAAAATGAAACTTAATATTTTTATATAAACATGATTTTCCTCCTCATTTTCTCGAGAGCTATTAGAGATATTTGAAATATCACTGCAGCATCTGATAGACTTAATTAAACTGTAAATTCGACATTATGAATATTTGTTCCATGACCAATAATTACGCAGTAAAATGAAACTATATATTTATATAAAAACATGACATTCCTCCTCATTTTCTCGAAAGCTATTAGAGATATTGGAAATATCATTGCAGCATCTGATAGACCTGATTAATATCTACTACTGTCATTATGAATATTTTCACTAGTACTAATAAATACTGAATTTTACTTTTTTTTAAATTACTTTCTTCCTCGTTTTCTCGAAAGCTATTAGAGATATTGGAAATATCATTGCATCATCTGATACACCTAATTCAACTGTACAACTGATATTATGAATATTTGTTCTATGACTAATAATTACGCAGTTAAATAAAACCGTATTTTTATTTTAAAAATGATTTTCCTCGTCATTTTCTCGAAAGCTATTAGAGATATTGGAAATATCATTGCAGCATCTGATACAACTAATTAAACTCTACAACTGTGATTATGAATATTTGTTCTATGACTAATAATTACGCAGTAAAATGAAACTTAATATTTATATAAAAACATGACTTTCCTCCTCATTTTCCCGAAAGCTATTAGAGATATTGGAAATATGATTGCAGCATCTGATACACCTAATTAAACTGTAGAACTGTCATTATGAATATTTGTTCTATGACTAATAATTAGGCAGAAAAATGAAACTTAATATATATATAAAAACATGAATTTCCTCCTCATTTTCTCGAAAGCTATTAGAGATATTGGAAATATCACTGCAGCATCTGATAGACCTAATTAAACTGTAAAACTGAAATTATTAATATTTGTTCTATGACTAATAATTACGCAGTAAAATTAAACTTTATATTTATATAAAAACATGACTTTCCTCCTAATTTTCTCGAAAGCTATTAGAGATATTGGAAATATCATTACCGCATCTGATACACCTAATTAAACTCTACAACTGTCATTATGAATATTTGTTCTATGACTAATAATTACTCAGTAAAATGAAACTTAATATTTTTATATAAACATGATTTTCCTCCTCATTTTCTCGAGAGCTATTAGAGATATTTGAAATATCACTGCAGCATCTGATAGACTTAATTAAACTGTAAATTCGACATTATGAATATTTGTTCTATGACTAATAATTACGCAGTAAAATGAAACTATATATTTATATAAAAACATGACATTCCTCCTCATTTTCTCGAAAGCTATTAGAGATATTGGAAATATCATTGCAGCATCTGATAGACCTGATTAATATCTACTAATCTCATTATGAATATTTGCACTAGTACTAATATATACTGAATTTTACTTTTTTTTAAATAACTTTCTTCCTCGTTTTCTCGAAAGCTATTAGAGATATTGGCAATATCATTGCATCATCTGATACACCTAATTCAACTGTACAACTGATATTATGAATATTTTTTCTATGACTAATAATTACGCAGTTAAATAAAACCGTATTTTTATTTTAAAAAATGATTTTCCTCGTCATTTTCTCGAAAGCTATTAGAGATATTGGAAATATCATTGCAGCATCTGATACAACTAATTAAACTCTACAACTGTGATTATGAATATTTGTTCTATGACTAATAATTACGCAGTAAAATGAAACTTAATATTTATATAAAAACATGACTTTCCTCCTCATTTTCCCGAAAGCTATTAGAGATATTGGAAATATGATTGCAGCATCTGATACACCTAATTAAACTGTAGAACTGTCATTATGAATATTTGTTCTATGACTAATAATTAGGCAGAAAAATGAAACTTAATATTTATATAAAAACATGAATTTCCTCCTCATTTTCTCGAAAGCTATTAGAGATATTGGAAATATCACTGCAGCATCTGATAGGCCTAATTAAACTGTAAAACTGAAATTATTAATATTTGTTCTATGACTAATAATTACGCAGTAAAATTAAACTTTATATTTATATAAAAACATGACTTTCCTCCTAATTTTCTCGAAAGCTATTAGAGATATTGGAAATATCATTACCGCATCTGATACACCTAATTAAACTCTACAACTGTCATTATGAATATTTGTTCTATGACTAATAATTACTCAGTAAAATGAAACTTAATATTTTTATATAAACATGATTTTCCTCCTCATTTTCTCGAAAGCTATTAGAGATATTTGAAATATCACTGCAGCATCTGATAGACTTAATTAAACTGTATATTCGACATTATGAATATTTGTTCTATGACTAATAATTACGCAGTAAAATGAAACTATATATTTATATAAAAACATGACATTCCTCCTCATTTTCTCGAAAGCTATTAGAGATATTGGAAATATCATTGCAGCATCTGATAGACCTGATTAATATCTACTAATCTCATTATGAATATTTGCACTAGTACTAATATATACTGAATTTTACTTTTTTTTAAATAACTTTCTTCCTCGTTTTCTCGAAAGCTATTAGAGATATTGGAAATATCATTGCATCATCTGATACACCTAATTCAACTGTACAACTGATATTATGAATATTTGTTCTATGACTAATAATTACGCAGTTAAATAAAACCGTATTTTTATTTTAAAAAATGATTTTCCTCGTCATTTTCTCGAAAGCTATTAGAGATATTGGAAATATCATTGCAGCATCTGATACAACTAATTAAACTCTACAACTGTGATTATGAATATTTGTTCTATGACTAATAATTACGCAGTAAAATGAAACTTAATATTTATATAAAAACATGACTTTCCTCCTCATTTTCCCGAAAGCTATTAGAGATATTGGAAATATGATTGCAGCATCTGATACACCTAATTAAACTGTAGAACTGTCATTATGAATATTTGTTCTATGACTAATAATTAGGCAGAAAAATGAAACTTAATATTTATATAAAAACATGAATTTCCTCCTCATTTTCTCGAAAGCTATTAGAGATATTGGAAATATCACTGCAGCATCTGATAGACCTAATTAAACTGTAAAACTGAAATTATTAATATTTGTTCTATGACTAATAATTACGCAGTAAAATTAAACTTTATTTTATATAAAAACATGACTTTCCTCCTAATTTTCTCGAAAGCTATTAGAGATATTGGAAATATCATTACCGCATCTGATACACCTAATTAAACTCTACAACTGTCATTATGAATATTTGTTCTATGACTAATAATTACTCAGTAAAATGAAACTTAATATTTTTATATAAACATGATTTTCCTCCTCATTTTCTCGAGAGCTATTAGAGATATTTGAAATATCACTGCAGCATCTGATAGACTTAATTAAACTGTAAATTCGACATTATGAATATTTGTTCTATGACTAATAATTACGCAGTAAAATGAAACTATATATTTATATAAAAACATGACATTCCTCCTCATTTTCTCGAAAGCTATTAGAGATATTGGAAATATCATTGCAGCATCTGATAGACCTGATTAATATCTACTAATCTCATTATGAATATTTGCACTAGTACTAATATATACTGAATTTTACTTTTTTTTAAATAACTTTCTTCCTCGTTTTCTCGAAAGCTATTAGAGATATTGGAAATATCATTGCATCATCTGATACACCTAATTCAACTGTACAACTGATATTATGAATATTTGTTCTATGACTAATAATTACGCAGTTAAATAAAACCGTATTTTTATTTTAAAAAATGATTTTCCTCGTCATTTTCTCGAAAGCTATTAGAGATATTGGAAATATCATTGCAGCATCTGATACAACTAATTAAACTCTACAACTGTGATTATGAATATTTGTTCTATGACTAATAATTACGCAGTAAAATGAAACTTAATATTTATATAAAAACATGACTTTCCTCCTCATTTTCCCGAAAGCTATTAGAGATATTGGAAATATGATTGCAGCATCTGATACACCTAATTAAACTGTAGAACTGTCATTATGAATATTTGTTCTATGACTAATAATTAGGCAGAAAAATGAAACTTAATATTTATATAAAAACATGAATTTCCTCCTCATTTTCTCGAAAGCTATTAGAGATATTGGAAATATCACTGCAGCATCTGATAGACCTAATTAAACTGTAAAACTGAAATTATTAATATTTGTTCTATGACTAATAATTACGCAGTAAAATTAAACTTTATATTTATATAAAAACATGACTTTCCTCCTAATTTTCTCGAAAGCTATTAGAGATATTGGAAATATCATTACCGCATCTGATACACCTAATTAAACTCTACAACTGTCATTATGAATATTTGTTCTATGACTAATAATTACTCAGTAAAATGAAACTTAATATTTTTATATAAACATGATTTTCCTCCTCATTTTCTCGAGAGCTATTAGAGATATTTGAAATATCACTGCAGCATCTGATAGACTTAATTAAACTGTAAATTCGACATTATGAATATTTGTTCTATGACTAATAATTACGCAGTAAAATGAAACTATATATTTATATAAAAACATGACATTCCTCCTCATTTTCTCGAAAGCTATTAGAGATATTGGAAATATCATTGCAGCATCTGATAGACCTGATTAATATCTACTAATCTCATTATGAATATTTGCACTAGTACTAATATATACTGAATTTTACTTTTTTTAAATAACTTTCTTCCTCGTTTTCTCGAAAGCTATTAGAGATATTGGAAATATCATTGCATCATCTGATACACCTAATTCAACTGTACAACTGATATTATGAATATTTGTTCTATGACTAATAATTACGCAGTTAAATAAAACCGTATTTTTATTTTAAAAAATGATTTTCCTCGTCATTTTCTCGAAAGCTATTAGAGATATTGGAAATATCATTGCAGCATCTGATACAACTAATTAAACTCTACAACTGTGATTATGAATATTTGTTCTATGACTAATAATTACGCAGTAAAATGAAACTTAATATTTATATAAAAACATGACTTTCCTCCTCATTTTCCCGAAAGCTATTAGAGATATTGGAAATATGATTGCAGCATCTGATACACCTAATTAAACTGTAGAACTGTCATTATGAATATTTGTTCTATGACTAATAATTAGGCAGAAAAATGAAACTTAATATTTATATAAAAACATGAATTTCCTCCTCATTTTCTCGAAAGCTATTAGAGATATTGGAAATATCACTGCAGCATCTGATAGACCTAATTAAACTGTAAAACTGAAATTATTAATATTTGTTCTATGACTAATAATTACGCAGTAAAATTAAACTTTATATTTATATAAAAACATGACTTTCCTCCTAATTTTCTCGAAAGCTATTAGAGATATTGGAAATATCATTACCGCATCTGATACACCTAATTAAACTCTACAACTGTCATTATGAATATTTGTTCTATGACTAATAATTACTCAGTAAAATGAAACTTAATATTTTTATATAAACATGATTTTCCTCCTCATTTTCTCGAGAGCTATTAGAGATATTTGAAATATCACTGCAGCATCTGATAGACTTAATTAAACTGTAAATTCGACATTATGAATATTTG
>JAPQNM010000039.1:10313451-10383451 GCA_029783475.1 Metacarcinus magister
GTAAAGGATGAGACAGAACCAAAGGAAGGAGTAACAGTCATAGTAGTAGTAGTAATAGTAGTAGTAGTAGTAGTAGTAGTTGTAGTAGTGGTAGTAGTAGTAGTGGCTATTTTTGTTATGATAGTAATGAATGCAGTAGAAACACACACTTTTGTACATTTTAGTTAGAGTTATGGTGAGAGGCGAGGGAGGGACAAAAGAAGACAGGCTTAATTAATAAAACCACGATAGAAGGAGAAGGAATCCAGGTTATTGTTCTGTATTCCATGTTTATGAAGCGGAGTTAGTCGTGGTGATTGGATGTGATGTGATGTGACCCTCCCAGCCTCCTCACCACCCTGGCACAACCTCAGGCAGGGAGAAAAATGTTGTTGTTGCCGTGTCAGAAGTGATTGATGATTGTTTTGAAGGAAAGGAGGATGAAGAAGAGGAATGAAAGAGTAGGTGGAGGAATGCGGATATAGAAAGGAAAAATTTATCATCGCCAGCGGATTGCAAATTGTATATTACGATACTATGAACAGGTGGTGGTGGGTGGTGGTGGTGGTGGTGGTGGTGGTGGTGGTGGTAACAGTTTATCAATACTAACATTTTTACGTCGCCAAAAAACTAATTCCTGACAATTCATTATGTTTCTCTAATCAAAATTAAATCCTCATTCACACCTGTAGGAACGAATTAGTACTGGAAAGAAAGTTAGAGTGAGGAAAAAAAAGTATTGTGGTATATTTTTCTATATTTAACTTGTTGATTGAGTTTTTGGAGAATATTCACAAAGTTTGGGTGGTTTTATTTTTGCTTTTCTTTTTTGTGCATCAGAGTAAAGTTTGCTATGTGTGTTTTACTTCTCAATTTTTTCCACACAACTTAAACTTAACACGTATAATTAATTTTAATCTATAGTCTTTTTGCTAAAACTAAACTTCCTCATATATTTTTTCTTTACTTCATCCTCTTTTTCTTCCTCCTTCCCCTCCTCCTCCTCCTATTATCTATTATCTTTCACAGCAATCTTATTTTACTATATTTTTTACGTTTAATATCTGCCAATCTTTACTTTCCTTCATCTAATCCTCCTCCCATTCCTTCTCCCATTCCTTCTCTACTCCAAGGTTCCTTCCTGTCCTCACTTCCCCTCTTCCCTTCATCCTCACTCCCTCAGAGAACACAGTATTCGATTTCTTTGTGTTCCTCTCACCCTCCATTCAGTCCATTTATCTTTCAAACAGAGTATTGTGTTTCTTCTCCTCCCTAACGTCCTCACTCACCTCTTTCTCTTTCTCTTATCCCTCTTCCATGTTCATATCTATCTCTCTTTCCATCTCGCTATAATGTGTTCACGTTTATTAACCTCTTATACTCTTTATATTAAGGGGATTTAGTATATTGTAGTATTAATATAATTTTTTCCTTTCCTTTCTGTACTCATTTCCGTTTCGTTCAGCACCTTTTTATATATTTGATCCTCCATTAACCTCATTCCACTCTTTTAACACTAAGGACATGATGTATTTTGCAGTACTAATGTAACTTGTTTCTTTTCCTCAACAGAAGCTTAAGTAATGTTGGTCTCAAGACGATTCGCAACGATTCTTTCACGCGTTACCGGGAGACTCTTATTGATCTGTGAGTATACAACTAACTGTGTTCTTGTTGTTGTTCTATGTATATATATACCTTCTGCAGCGTCCCCTTCTGCAGCGTCTCCTTCTGTAGTATTCATCCACCTTCGTTTATATTCTCCCGCAGTTTTTTCTTCTTCTATTTATTATTATTTTTTTTTTTTCATTGCCTTGATCTTCATTCTTCAGTTTTTTTTTCTTTTTCTGTGTGTTTTTTTGTTTGTTTTTGTTTTGACTTTCTCTAGTGAGGTCATGTGTTGAGAGGTTATGTATTGTTAGTCTTGTCTGTGATGCCACTGTGTTTTGCATCCATTAGACAGATTAACATTGCATAGCGTCATAGATACTGCAGATCAACACGACACAACACAACACAACACAAAACAAAACTCATTGATGCCTGTTACATAAAAAAAACATCTCAAACAAAGGCACACCACAACAAAACAGAATGCAACACACTACATACATAACACGCAACACAATACGGTGCAACACAACAACACAGTGGTTCTCCAGAGCTTACTAGGTCGGTCTTTATGTTGCAGGGTGTTCGAGAAGGTAGAGGAACTGACTACAATCGAGGCTGGAGCTTTCAAGGGACTCAACAACCTCAGATCCATGTGAGTGTACCTTCCAAATCACGTTTTCTTTCTCTTTTACGATATCAAGATGTGGTCTGATATATAGGTGTTTATATTATTATTTTCATGGGTTATGGAATGTAATATCTTCCTTTTGTGTGTGTGTGTGTGTGTGTGTGTGTGTGTGTGTGTGTGTGTGTGTGTGTGTGTGTGTGTGTGTGTGTGTGTGTGTGTCAAGACTTGAAGTTGTAAAAGTGTCAAAAATCTTATGATAATTATTAATGTTTCTTCCTAGATTTTTAGTAAAAGTTTCAATATAACAGAAAATCCAATTATTATATAACTTTTTTTCTTTTTCTTTTAATTCACAACACAGACGCAAGAAGTGAAACCATTTATCATATTCTCTTTTAATGAACACGATACGACTTCTTTATTACATAGTATTTAGTTTTCTCTTTATAAACCAGTTTGACGTTTCTCCATCGAGACTTAGCGGCTTTAAGAAGCTTATGGTTCACACAGCGTGGATGTGAGCCGCGGTGTATCGATAAGAGGCTGGAATGAAGTCGAGTATTGAAAGCCTCCCATTGAGCTGCTTGCATCTCTGTACCACGAAGCACCAACATTCCTGACGTGGGTATCATGAGTGCTCTTCCACATCAAGCCGTGAAAGGAACCAAGTCTCAGGGGCGTTTCAGGAGCTCCTCGCAATCAGATCTCTCCTCTGTGCCTTCGTGTTCCCCCTCGTGATAAGTCCTTCCATTATCCTACAATGGCTCACGCACTGCAATTACCACCTACGATGCTTTCAAACCCCTAAGTGAACATTTTTAAAGCTGGATTATATTGCAAGAGAATTTCAAGGGTGTGGTTTCGAGTTGTGTGGGTTATAATTAGAGACAGTCACACGAAAACTCATGTAATATCTGTGTTCGGTAGCATGTGTGGTTGACTCGCCTATATTGCGTCGTCAGTCAGCGATGCGCACGACAGCCTGGGAGAGGTGCGAGTAAACGTAATTGTGGGAAATATTTGAGTTTCCTGAGTGTGTGTGTGTGTTGTTGTGGTGTGGCGGGACGAGGCGGGAATCTACCTACACTCATTGGAATGCATACCAAAGTTTGATGAATTAAAAAAAAAATGTATGTAATTCCCTGTCACCGTGCTTGGAAAAAATAACAGTTGCAGGAAAATATGTGTAACTAGTTTGTGAGGTGATAAAAAAACAATAAAAAAACGTGCGTACAGAATAGTTTTTTACATACATATATAATTACACCAAACCAAAGTAATAAAGAATAAATGTTGTCTAAAATTTCAGTTTTTATTACGTTTATACTTGACTATCTTTACAGGAATCAAATTAACTTCAACTACTCGTCTACTTAACATCATTTAATTCATGTCACAATTTTCAACATTCCCGCTGTAAAACATGATTGAAGGAGTCACAGTATGTCTTCTTCTCCCTGACAGCTACATCCACTCCGCCCCGAAGCTGCGAACGATGCCCAACCTCACCTTCAACGAGGACAACACGAAACTCATGATATTGTGAGTATTGGTTTCACTCTTGAGGTGGGTGTTGCAGTTTGCTCTCCGTATGTGTGTGTGTGTGGGTGTGGGAGGAAGGGGAGAGTATCATCACAAGGTTTCTTTCTCCTGTCCTTGTATATATGGTTTTCCCAGCAATGTTTTCTAGTCATGAATCTCCCTCTTGATTTACTTTTCTTCTTTTCACAGTCGCATCACCAACTCAGGGCTGGAGGAGATCCCTTTCATCGAGAACGCCGCCTCCCGCAACATAATCCACATGATGTAAGTCCATTTTCAGGCGGTGTGAGCTTGTTTTGATCCGGAAGAAACTCACTGATTCAATAATCTTGGCTTTTGCGCGATGCTTGTATTTTTGGCCCTTTATTTTTTGTGGGTTTTGAGTTGTTTTCATTTTATTTTCTGTGCTCACTGGATTGCGTGGTGAGAAATTTATTATGTGACCAGAGATTGTAGTGTGGTCTGATTTCTGGTTTGTGTTTCGTGGAAATGAATTAGCTTTTTTTCTTCTTCTCTCTCTTTCTTTCTCTCTTTCTCACTCCCTCTCTTTCTTCTCTGTATGTAAATCACCTGTTTCCATTATTTTGCGTCCCCTCTTTCCCTTACAGTGAAAGAGGGTAGCAGTCTCCCACATTGCTTCCTTGCCATCAATACCTCCCCCTCTCTTTCCCTCTTATCTCTTCCCCTCTCCTCTCCCTAATGCATTTTTCTCATTAGTATTCCTCTCCTTCGTTCCACCTCTTAGCCTTTCACCTCACAATTCCCTCTTATACCGTTTTATTCGACATAGTTTCGTCATATTTGACTTTCCTGCTTAATTTCCTGAGTTTCTTTTCATTTTTTGTTTTTCTTCTTAAACTTCTGACTTTATTGCCCCGTTAAGTTTTTTCCTCTGTTCTCCACTCAACTTTGGGGTTTCTAGACTCTTTTTTTTTGCAGCATTTTTGTGTCTTGAGTATTTATTTATTTATTTTTTTATTTATTTATTTATTTTTTTGCGTTCGTGGCGCCTCGACTTTTTCATCTTCGACCCTCGTAATGGTGTGAATGTTCACCATCACCATTCCTTGCACATTCCGTATCATTCCGACGCCTTAATGACTGTGGCTCCTTCTTTTGTCTTTCTATCTGCTCTCTCTTTCTCTCTCTATCTCTCTGTGTATCTATCTATCTATATACCTATCATTACTTCTATTTCTCAACCTTCGTTCTCTCTCCCTTGCAGAGAAATGGACACGAACCGCATTAGGAAGGTCGGCAGTCATTCCCTGCACGTAAAGGTCGACTTACTGTGAGTGTTCCCTTCCTTGTTACCCTTCTTAATGTCCCTCGTCTCTTAGTGACTTTAACACACTGCAGCGGTAGGACGTAACACCTTAATGCTTCTTCCCTCCCTCCTAACACCTCTCAGCTGCTTGTACTGTAAAGGAGTCAAGCCAGTGAACCTTCCTTGACTTACTATGTGTTAGCTGCTATTTGTATTCCATTTATACACCTAGACACGTGCCTGAGGGTTGTATGTCTTGCGTGTGTGTGTGTGTGTGTGTGTGTGTGTGTTTATATTTGTTGTCACGGCTTTCTCTTGCAGGTCACTCAACTATAATGCAATCGAGGAGGTGGAGAGAGAGGCTTTTGCTGGGTCACAGATTGCTAAGCTGTGAGTATGAGTGTGCTTGTGTTGCTCATGTACTACACACGTTTAAGTCTATGTTATTCCTATGATAAATATTACACGTGTTTTTCTAATTTAAGAGACTCAGTAGTGATGCTTTTTTGTTATTATGTGAGAAGTAGATTTTGTATAGTTTGTTTTATTTTTTTTATTTTAGTTAATCTATGAATGTATTAGTGAAGGTGTCCATGTCCGGTATTACATGGAACTACTGGAAGCTCAAGTGAATGTGATTGATAATGATTGTGGTAATGAGGATGATGGTGATGCTAATGATAATGATAATAATAATAAGAATAATGATAATAATAACAACACTATATTTTTCTTTTCTTATGAATAATCTTCTTCACAATTTAAAAGAATAAAAAAACATCGAGTAATTAAGTAATCTTGACACACACCAGAAAAATTAATGAACACTTGCTTTCATTAAAACCGTTGCTTTTCCCTCCACTAATTACCCTTCCATGAGACACGTGTAGCGCCCTAATCACCTCTGCAACGCCCACCAGGTACAGGTAAACGAAGGAAAAACTAAAAGAACGACAGGATTAAAAAAAATAAAAAAAAAAAACTAATTCCATCTCCTTTGTTAATTTGTCCTGTTGATATATTATACTTTTTCCTATCTCATCCATTACTATAACAATTATTTTTAGGTCAGAATGATATTTAGGCCTTTATTTATTTTACAGGGGGAAATATTTAACGTGTGCTAAGCTTCATCAATAAATATATATTGTTTTTGGGTTCATCTATTGACACAACTATTTTTTGAAGTCAACAGGACGCTTCAGTGTTGCCATCCCGGACGCTGCACTAGGAATGAGAAATTGAATTGCATGTTTTATGGGTTTGTCCTTAATTGCTTCCACCTGTCTGAACTGCCTACTGTATTTGTTAGACTTCCATTTCATATTCGTATTAGCTGAAATGAATCTAATATCTCGCGTTTTGAGATTGTGAAGGGGAGACAAAACTGAATACTTTTTCCTGGCTTCAAACATCCCACATCAGAGCCTTGCCTTACCTCTCCCACCCTTTACTCAGCACACACACTCACCTGCCGCCTTGAGAGGGAGGTATAAACACGTTAATTAGCACGTCAGGTCACCTCGTTTTTCCTACACCTGATTAGAGGTAACGTCAAAGAAAATGAATACCCTTGTTAGCGAAAAATAGAGTCCCTTACACAGTCTTTCTTAGTAATGGGTGTTAGTACCTTAGTTTACCATAGCAGTCGTACCCCGTGTAGACGTGGTATCATTTTATCATTTTCCCTGTAAACAAATAACGTTAATGAGGTGTTTTACATATTAAATTCCCAAACATACACATTTCACGTCGAAATAAACACCAAACAGCCTTCAGAAACACTACAATTCATTCTAACTAAAACCACAAGGCAGTTTAAGGAAAGATACCTTATATTGAATACAGTAAAGAGAAGCAGAGGAAACCAAGGTGGATGCTACATGGAGTGGCAAATAGGATCACAAATACAGATCACGTTTGGCACCGAGTAGGAGGATCAAGTAGCAATTATCCTCGTCTTAGTCTGGGTCTTGGCGGTGAGAGGGCGTGGGAGTGATGCCATATGGGTGTTTCTGGTCAATACGGGGAAGATCGTGCGTAAGGAGAGGTGGGAGGCGTCTCATAACGTCTGGTCGGTGGGGAAGAATGCAATATTGGGACCTCGAGGTGTGAAGGAGGCGCACCCAAGCGTCTAAGGATGTACGTGAGGGACGAAAATAGTAGTTGGAAAGGAGGAGAATTGTACGAAAAAGGAAAATTGTGTTAGGAAAAAGAGGAAAGAAAGCAGAGAAGCTGATATCAAGACCCGGAGGATAATAGTAATAATAATGATGATGATAATGATAATGATAGCAGTAAAAACAGCAGCAACTATTAATAACGATAACAATAAAACGTTTAAAAGTACTATTACAAGAATGTCGCTGCACCTCATCTTTTATTAATACTTGAATAGAGATAACGAGAGAGAGAGAGAGAGAGAGAGAGAGAGAGAGAGAGAGAGAGAGAGAGAGAGAGAGAGAGAGAGAGAGAGAGAGAGAGAGAAAAAAAAAATGGCTACAGCTTTTTATTTCTTAATTTTTTTCTTTTTCCTTCACTTTTTTCCTTTTGCAAGTGTGTGGAGGCTTTACTCACCTGTTTTCCTTTTCTTCCCCTTCGGCAGGAGTCTGAAGGGAAACACACAGCTGCGCAGTCTTCATCTGGAGGCTTTCAAGGGCATCGGCAGCCTTCGTACCCTGTAAGTATTAGAAAAAAAGTGAGGGGAAGGGAAAGGGGAAGGGAAAGGGGATGGGAAGGGGAGATGCGCAAGAAGATTGGAAGTGGAGTAGAACAGAAGAGGAAGGGAAGTGGAAAGAGAAAGAGAAAGGCAAGAGGGGGAAGAGCTGCAGTAAGAGGGTTCGAAAATAATCTAAGTGAAGGAATTGTGAGATTGTTGTGTGTAAGGCAATACGAGAATATGTATTTATGAAGAAGAACTGTGAATGAGGGTGAGAGAGAGAGAGAGAGAGAGAGAGAGAGAGAGAGAGAGAGAGAGAGAGAGAGAGAGAGAGAGAGAGAGAGAGAGAGAGAGAGAGAGAGAGAATGAGAGAGAATGTGTAACTGATTAACTAACTGACTGACTGACTGACTGATTGATTGACTGACTGACTGAGGGATGGAGGGAAGGGGTAAGTGAGTGAGTGAGTGAGTGAGTGAGTGAGTGAGTGAGAATCAAAAACAGTTTCTATTTTTACTACATCCATTCTCATTTGATTATTTGATTACTTTTTTTTTTTCTTCACTACCTTCATTTACCCTTTCTTTCACCTTTACCTGTGCATCTTCTCCCTCTCATTAGCCTTTACTGTACCTGCTGTAAATACCACGTCTCCTCTCTACCTTATTTACCTGTCAATATCTTTTTACACCTGTAGATTCACTTCCCTTTTTACACCTTTTTCACCCCTTCCTCTTATAGATACGATGACTTTTTCTGTATCTTCCTCACGTCTCCTCTTCATGGTTTCTCTCCCCACCTTGTTCTCTCTCCCCAAGCCAGCGTCCCTCCCACATTTTTCTCTCCACCTCCTCTCCTCCATGTGAGTTCAGTAATCAGTATGCGTAAGGGAGCGTGGAGGGGGCGTGAAAGCTCTTCTCCCACGCCCACACTTGCTGCCAGAAATCCTTGTTGTTAGAAGAGGTTGATAAAAGGACGCTATGGTTTTTTTTTTATTACGAGTTTAGGTTTTTTCTTTTTATATGTGTTGAAAGGGTTTAATTTGACACGGTTTATATATTTTTTTCTGTCTCTTTTTCTCTCTCTCTCTCCATTGTTAGTCATTTATAAAGTACATGTTGTTCCCAATACTTTAGTGTGTACTCCTTTTTACCACCTTCTAATTCTAATGTTTTTTTCTTCTTCTTGTTTTTATATATGGAAATGAAAAAAAAATCGCTAATACAGACTGATAACTAACACTAAGATAGGGAAAAAGATAACGATAGAAAAAATTAACACCCAAAAAACTATCTTTACATCTCTAGGGATCTTTCGGAAACCTCCATCACATCCCTACCGACAATTGGCCTCACTGACCTCGAGGTTCTTATACTGGAAAGAACACCAACCCTCAAGGTGTTCCCCTCCGTCTACTCCTTCAAGAACATCGAGAAGGCACACCTCACCTACCCCTACCACTGCTGCGCCTTCCAGTTCCCACAGCAACACGACCCGAGGCGGCATGAGGTAAGGACAAGGCAAAGAAGGGATTAAAGCATTGAGTTAGTTGGTTCTGTTCCTTCTGCTTCTTCTGTTGCCTGTGTGAGATTGATGTTTTTGTTTTGAGAGAGAGAGAGAGAGAGAGAGAGAGAGAGAGAGAGAGAGAGAGAGAGAGAGAGAGAAAGAGAGAAAGAGAGAGTGTTTGTAACTATTCCTTCCATCCTCTTACTTCTTGGCTACACCTGAACACGTAATTTCACACGCCACAACCGGGTCTGGAAACTCCCGAAAACATTAATTGATATTGGACAGGTAATTAGTAAGACGTCCTGCAGGTGGGTCTTCCGTGGGCTGAGTCGTCGACCTTCGTGGCTTTTTGAAGGGCGGGAAGGAAAAGCCTGAAGGGCATCGATGAGGGAGGAAATTGAGAGAGTAATGAAGTTTTCCAGAGTTATTTTGTTACGCCGCTGAAGGTTTGTGTGGGTGTGTGTGTGTGTGTGTGTGTTGTGTGTGTGTGTGTGTGTGACGGCTTTTCCTATCTCTTAATCTTTAGGTTATTGCTACCTTCACGTGTGTATTGATAATGATGATGATGATGATGATGGTGGTGGTAGTAATATCCTTTTGTTTGGCTTACTTCAGGAATCCATGCTGAGAATGGAGCAAAGATGTTCTGATGTTACCTCACCCAACCCAGTCCTCTTGGTCCCCACAACCCGCCCGAGACGTCCCCGTTTAAAGTACTCCAGTGTGACCGTGGCGTCGCCCATCGAGACTCGCCCTAGTGGAGCTGTCTACGGGCAGGTCCCACCAGACTACACACCAGAACAAGGGAGTCCCGGGGAACGCTGGGGAGGACTCAGCCACGGTGAGGGCTGGGGAGTAGTCAGTCTGTCCTCTCCCAGCACCGGTGACGAGCCTGTGGGTAACGCCAAAAGGCATAGACGAAGCCGACAGTTCGAGAGGTCCCAGTCGTCCCCTGAGACTCCTACAGGGAAGCTTGTTCACTCTGGCTTCTCCCAACGGAGGAATGACTTACCGGAAACCACAACAGACGCAGCATCAGGTCTGCCACACTCCCACGCCCGACATTACGGCCACCACGCGCGGCAGAACGAACCCGACAACCACAGCGCCGAGGGATCAGGCCACCCGTCACTCAAGCCTAAAGGTCGATTCCGCCGCAGCAGCCACACCCAACTGGGGCCTCGGGTGGTACGGGGGCCGCGCTCTCAGGACGGAGGCAAGGTCGCCCTCCGCCACGAGTCACACTTCAAACACCAGGCCGCGGCGCTCATCAGGGAAACAGAACAAGAAATCATTCCGCGGCCAGAGAAACGTGACCCTTATAATGATCACCTTAATATTCACTCCAACTCCCCCATGAAGGAGTTTGTTGGAGGCGGCGTGGGCACCAACTTCCCGATTCCCCTTGGGTTCGGGTCCTTCAACAACACATACAGTAAAGTCCCCCAGAGTGTAATACCCAAGACCAACACGTCCACCCAAGGCTGGGAGAACCACGTGAGTAGAACACCAAACATTTTATTGCTCGCCAAAACCTTGTTAGTATCTTTCCTTTTCTTGAACCTCCTCACCGACTCAACCAAACCACAATGTATTCCACACATGCAAATAAAGGTAATTCCCGCCCTTCCAGGAGTGGCCTGAGCCTGCGCCTCCCTTGGACACAGGTGATGAAGCGACGTATCTCCTCAACCCTCCGCCACATCCAGGTGAGCCCCACAAGGAGGAGGTGAGCGGAGCCTTCCACCCCGGCGTGTTCAACAGTGAGCCCGTCGGGGAAGTGTGGCACAAAGGACACGAGGATGGAGCCACCAAACACTCCAGCAAGTGGCTTCCTGCGGTGAGTGTGTGTGTGTGTGTGTGTGTGTGTGTGTGTGTGTGTGTGTGTGTGTGTGTGTGTATTCATTCATGCAAGCATACACACCGAAACACCAGCTAATATACACATGTGCGGGTAATTGTACAACACACAAACGCATACTTACATAAACAAATGATACCATAACCTCCTCCTCCTCCTCCTCCTCCTCCTCCTCCTCCTCCTCCTCCTCCTCCTCCTCCTCCTCCACGTCCTTGTCTTCCTCCAACAGCAAGTGAACATTTCGTCCAAGAACGCCACCATCTACATATCCTGCGGGAACCTCTCTAAGGACTACCATGACGTGCAGTGTGAGCCCGGCCCTGACGCCTTCAACCCCTGCGAGGACATCATGGGTAACATAGCGCTGAGGGTGGCGGTGTGGGTGGTGGTGGTGACGGCTGTGGTGGGGAATCTAGCCGTCATGATCGTCCTCATCTCCTCCAAGTTCAAGTAAGCTTCCCCTCCTGATCCTCGTTTTCTTTCTGCTTACTATCATTCCTCCTCCTCCTTCTGCGTCTCCTCCCGGGTTAGTTATAGGAGGGAAGAGATGGATGCTCGGTAGCTCAGTCCATCGAGTTATCTCTTCCTCTTACTAGCTGTGGATTGGTGTTTGTTTTGAATTAGGATCCAATAGCTGCAAAATTAGCTGTATTGATTTTTGCTCAAGTTGAAAGTGGATGCATCGCGTGGCAAATTATTTCTCCCCAGCACTGTCTTTGTCTGTCTGTCTGTGTGTGTCTCTGTCTGTCTGTCTGTCTGTCTATCTTTATCTCTTTCTCTCGCTCTCTCTTCTCCCTATACACTACTCCATTAACTTTCCCTCCTCTCCTGCCTGCTCCCTACCATCATCTCTTTTTCACTCCACAAATTCCTGCTCTGAGCCGCTTCATGCCGAGGAGAAAGTCACGTTCAGGAATCCACTTTGGCAAACAACAATACACAAAAAGGAATTCTATAACCAATCCGGGACTCTAAAGTTATTTTAGTATTGCTGAACACACTATTACAAATTCTGCTTCACTTTCTTTCTATTTGACATGAGGGACACCGGAAGTTTTTTTTTCAATAGCAAAAGTTTGTTGTTTGTTCTATGTCAATCTTGTTATTTTATTTTTACGTCTGCAACAATTATTCCTGATGATAAAGTTGCAGTGATGTGTTTGCTATTTATAAACTTATATGAACGTGTGATGTTAGTTTTATGCTAATTATTAAGAGTCTTGATGATCTTCCTTACGCTTTGTTTAATATAATTATAGTATTGCTTCATTTTTTTTTTTAACATTTGATATTTTTTTGTCTGATAATTTCTTTTACAGATTACTTTACTATTTTTCTCTTACCTTCGCATGACTTACTAGAAAAAAAAAATGCATACTTATAATTTGTAGTTTTTTATATTATCATATTATTGATGTTACATGTATGATTATTTTTTGTTTTGATTCCTATGATTTATTTGATTTTATTTCTTGTTAACCATGAACAAGAATAAAGCTTGCCTTGTTCTAGTGTCCTGAGTGCTCGAGATAAACTTTATTTTCTACTCTAATAAGACTGACTCTACAGAAGGAAACACGTATGAGACACGAGACTCAAACTGAACACACGTACGTACATACCTTAACTTACTGAGAGAGAGAGAGAGAGAGAGAGAGAGAGAGAGAGAGAGAGAGAGAGAGAGAGAGAGAGAGAGAGAGAGAGAGAGAGAGAGAGAGAAGATAACATCATTAACATAATCTTACCACTAATATCACTACCTAATTAATCACTATCATTCCTACATTAAAACCTATTATTCTTACTTCCTTCACACTTCACAAAATATATGGCTTAAAGATGCATTTAAACTCACTTTGGATTTAAAATTTTGTATATGAAGTGTTTGATAAATGCCGAAGTAATGTTTTTTACTTGTACCACCTCCAAGGCCACACCTGTGCAAAGACAGGTGTGTGGGGGATGAATACACACCTTGACACACCTGTTTGACCACGTATGTTAAGTCAATTTGCATTTCCTACACACGCGCAAATAGAGTAATAAAAACATTGAACATACACGCAAATCATGTAAATAAATGCGACTAGGTTAAAACACACACACACACACACACACACACACACACACACACACACACACACACACACACACACACACACACACACACACACACACACACGGATATAACATACTATTATCAATGTTTTATTATTGGACGTAAACATTGCTGCTGAAAACATGACTTGTCTGCTAATGTTTTTTAATCAATGTCTTCGTGTTTTTATCTCTTTTTTATTATCTAGTATTGAATATATGATGTGGATTACTTTCCTCATCCTTCCTATATCCTCAAACCTCCTGCCCCCCCAGAACACTCCCGTCTCTCTCTCTCTCTCTCTCTCTCTCTCTCTCTCTCTCTCTCTCTCTCTCTCTCTCTCTCTCTCTCTCTCTCTCTCTCTCGCTCTCGCTCTCGCTCTCAATTGTAAAAAGAAAATCAATACATATGAAATTCAATTGTTATTTTTAAAACTTCAAAGAAAATATGTAGTTTATGTTTTATGACAAATTAATCAGCAAACGTGGATTGATCTTGTATTAAAGGGAAAGTTTTAAAAATATGTAATCAATTTGCATATATGTAAGTGTATTTAAATTACAGTTATACGCTTCTCTATTTTTTTTTAACTTTCATACTCACGATCTGGCCTTTGATTAAACTTTATTTCTTATTTTGTAATTTTTGTAACTCAGCATTAATTAATTGGAAACTTTACTGTCTACTGTTCTCTCCAATTATCTCATTATCTCAGTTGTAATTTGTGAGACTTGAACAAATGCTTTTCACGTTCCTCCTTCCATTTTCTGTTTGACACTTAATTATCTGTGCCTTCTTTTCTCATCTTCATCATCTTCTTCTTCTTCTTCTTCATCTTCTATCCTCAATACATTTCTTAAAATTTATATATTCATTTATCTATTCATATATTTATTTTTTGTTTATTTATTTGTTTCTATATTTATTCATTATTATTATTATTATCATCATCTTAACCTTATATATCCTTCATATAAATTAAAAGTATCCTTCTCTCCCTTCGCTCTACATCCTTTGGGGCTTCTTCCTCCTCTCCTCCTTTCCTCCTCTTCCTTATCCTCCTTCCTTATTCTCCCTTTTTTTCCCCTCATTTTTTTTTCGAGACTCTTAGATTAATTTCCCTTCTTAGAACAGTGGCGTTTTCCCTCCGTGGATTAAGTGGAACTCTATTCTCTTCCTGTTTCCTACTTCCTGTTTCCTTAATCTCTTTCTCTATTCACTTATTCCCCTTCAGCAGTCCCCTTCCTTCTTCTTTTTTTATCTTTCCCTGTCATCACTTAGTATTTTTCTTGTCATCAAAAGATATTTATTATGGCCCTCCACTAATTGCTTTATCATCCCCCTCCCCCCCTTTTCTCTCTCTCTCTCTCTCTCTCTCCTCTCTCTCTCTCTCTCTCTCTCTCTCTCTCTCTCTCTCTCTCTCTCTCTCTCTCTCTCTCTCTCTCTCTCTCTCTCTCTCTCTCTCTCTCTCTCTCTCTCTCTCTCTCTTCATATTTAACTGACATATTTATTAGTTTTATTCACGTAATCTCATATTCTTACGTCTTTTCACCTTCACATTAGGAACCTTCAACCTTCTTTCACTCTCACCCTTCCCCCTAAAACTCACCTTACCCTCAACCCTCACCCTGCATCCTTCACCCTTCATCCTTACCCTTTACCCATCACCCTTCCCCTCACCCCTCGCCTTGACCCTCCTCTTCTCCACATCTCAGACGCTCGACACTCAGGAATCTAGAACAAAAAATAGCCGCACGGAATCGCACCTGTCGACCTCTTTGTAGCGCCTCTTACGCCCCTTCTTGTAAACCCTTTTCAAGAATGACTGTGAGCAAGTTCCTGATGGTTAACCTCGCCCTGGCTGACCTCTGCATGGGTTTGTATCTCCTTATCATCGCTGCCATGGACCTGCACACCATTGGAGTTTACTTCAACTACGCGATTGATTGGCAGAATGGTGAGTGATCTTGTGTTGTGTTGTGTTGTCTGTTTGGTGTTTGTGTGTGGTGTGGATTGATAGCGGAAATGATGGTGGTGTGGTGACGTGAGATGTATTTGTGGTGTTAAGATATCATCCTCAACCTCTTTGTTCTCTTTGTCTTCCTGCTTTCTTTCTTTGCCACGTCATTACCAGAACTATTTCATTAACTCTCCCCACTTTGCATCACTCACTCACACTCACACACACTCACACACACACACACACATACAACTCCCTTTGCTTTTGACGAAAACTCTGACAGCTCGCTCCCAGAACACAGTGAATCCCTTGCAATGCCCGAAGACTCACAAGATTAGCGAAGCCTTTGCATTAATTTGTGAATTTCGGTGGCAGTCAACTTGGCGCCAACCGGTCATTGTTAAAGCGATGGAAACTTTGCCATAATGGAATAATTGATCGGCTGTTTCTGTAATGGATGAGGAGACCAATAGTGGGGTAGTGGCAGGCTTCAATTAACCTGTAGTTTGTGTACTTCTAACTCACCTATGACTCAGGTGTTCAAAGGTGATGCAAACTACTGACGATGACTAAATTAGCAAATGCGAGTATATAGTATTTTTTTTTCTTTACCATAAAAATACGGTAATTGAGCAGGTAAGGTAATTACAAGCCAGATTAAAGGTGTGAAACTTCCTTAGATGGAGGTAAGCCAGGAGGAGGAGGAGGAAGAGAGGAGGAGGAGAAGGAACGGTGAAGGAAGAGAGGAATATAGAGGAGGGAGTGAAGGAAGAGTGGGAAAATTGAAGAAAACAAAGGAAATTAATGATTATACTAATACTCTCTCTCTCTCTCTCTCTCTCTCTCTCTCTCTCTCTCTCTCTCTCTCTCTCTCTCTCTCTCTCTCTCTCTCTCTCTCTCTCTCCCTTGATGTCTTAGTACCAGTAATAGGCTTTATATAACGTCACAAAGTCGTTCTAAAGGGTGACTTATATAATAATTCCTTTCCTTCGTATAAGTTCAGGTGAGACGCTGTTTATTTTATCTGGTAGATGCGCTCCTTTTGGCTCCTGCTCGTGTGTGTATTGTAAGTGGAAACATTAGTTGTATTTGGATGTATTCATATTCTTTTATAGGAGTGTTTTTCATTCTATTGCAAGGCGAGGCGTGGAAGCGAAAGGGGAGTACCTACTTGGCGAAATATTATGATCATTTTCTCCAATGCTAGAGTCGAGGGAGCACTGTGATAAATTGTATTGCATTTCTACTCGTACGCTCCTCCAGAAATGTTGTGTTCAAGGTTATTCGTCTGGTGAAAACTTTCTGGATTTATTAAACTTTGATATTGTTTCTTATTTCTGTCCAACGCGGGTGTGAATGTCGATCGCGGTGATGTGCTGGGCGTCACAAGCCTCGTCAATATGCACCAACTGCTTCACTAAAATCACTAAAACTTTACATGAAGGAATGAAACACAACTCAAAGAAAAACCTCCATTTCTTAGATGCAATATTCTTTACATCCTTCCAAGTCGAGACACAAACCTTTGCGCCTCCAACACACACACTGATAACACAGACACGCAGCTGCTCGTCCATTAATCGCTTCTGTTCCTGTGAGATCTTCCTTCCTTAATCGATTAACCCGCGAGGAAGGCCGCGGCGCCGCACTCAACCCGACACAAACTTCAGTAATTGCTCTCATACTTAGCATCGTTTAAGTTCCATTGTCTTGTTTCCTCTACTGAGTGGGTGACGAGTAAGTGGAAATTGGGACGAGGGACGAATGGGAGGTGAGGCGTAGACGTGACATGGGTGGGGAGTGAAGGGTAATGGGAGCGATGAATGGGCAGTACAGGGTAGATTGAGCAGATAGCGGGCCAGGCATGTGTGTGGAATGGGCGGTGTCATGTAGGGGAGTGGGGTTGAGTTTCAGGAAATTTAATATGGATGATGTGCTAGGGGGCGTGGGGTGTGCTCAGGTGTGGTGCAGGTGTGTGTGGGACGGATAGGCGAGGCTGAGGAGTACCAGAAACTTGAACTCCTTTGGGGACGAGGAAAGTTATGGGACGGCAAGGGAGGAGGAGCACGTTTCACCTGACGTAGATGTGTGTGTTCTGCAGGTGAGGGAAGTATATCTATTGGGTACCTGTGGAGGCTGTGGGTGGAGTATTGTTTGAAACTTTAGATAGGAGTTGTGTGGGAGGATTATATGTAACTGGGAGATATATAACTTGAGGTTGCTATAGGAGAGTTGGTGTTGGCTTAGATTCCTGTGTTGGTGTGTTGGTGTGGGTAGTGTTGAGGTTTTTGTAGGAATGTGTCAAGGAAGGAGTGATTTAATGAAGGTTGTGTTTGGGGACGTAAAGCTTGGAACCAACAGCCTCGACTGCCATCACAGTTTTTTGTTTTGATGTTCCAGGATTGTGTTGTTTTTACTTGTCACTGATTTTTCTTTAAGTTCGTGCAGCGTTTTGTAATTTTGAATTTCGAGTCAATTTTTGACGATTTTTTTCACTAGTAGTTCGTCATTGAAGTTTTGTTTCAAGTTTTGCTTCATACTTTCATTGTTTGATTTGAAATGTAAAAATTGTGTCAGTTTGGGCTTTTAGACTCCGATTTTTTGCACCTCAGGGAGTTTTTGCTTGTGTTTTTCCATACAAATGGACGGAAGCCAAATATGAAATGAAATGGATAGAGAAAAGGTCCATTATTTTCTTCCAGTGAAAGTAAATAACAAAGAAACGTTTGCCGTGTTTCATAGAGCAACACGGAAAACTTTCAGTGCCCTGGAGGGGCGTTTGGCCTGAAATTTCTGCAATAATATTCTGTTATGGTTTCTTTGTTTCAAATTTGCATAAAACTGGGTTTCGTAAACCTACGAAGTTCATCCTATAGTCTCAATAGATCGTACTGCAATAATTCCTCTCCATTCATCACTTTTACCTTCAATAATTAATCACAATACCTACCTGTGTACATGTAACCTGTTTTACCTGTCATCGCTTGGATTGATATGTACTATAGTTTAGGTTAGGTTAGGTTAGTTTAGGTTAGGTTAGGTTAGGTTAGGTTAGGTTAGGTTAGGTTAGGTTAGGTTAGGTTAGGTTAGGTTAGGTACATACTTGGATTAATGTAACAAACCTTTGAGTCATCCTATAAATAGTCATTCTATAAATAAAATAGAAAAATCCTGGATCATAATATTAATGTAGAGACGATTGCCTTTCCCCTCAAGGGCCCGGGTGTAAGGTAGCAGGGTTCCTGACGGTGTTTGCCTCGGAGCTATCCATCTTTACGTTGACGGTGATCACGTCTGAGCGATGGTATGCCATTACCTATGCCATCCACCTCAACAAGCGTCTCAAGCTGTCCATGGCGATGAAGATCATGGTCGGCGGATGGACCTACTCGATAGTCATGGCCATCCTGCCGCTCGTTGGCGTCTCCAGCTACAGCAAGACCAGGTGGGAGAAATTTGTATGTCCTTTTGCATGGCATCACCTGGGAAACATTGCTGTAAATCAGAAAAAAAACTTGAAATATTATATTTTTTTTTCCTCAGTAGCTGATTTTTCGATGTAACATTAACTTTTCTTATATTATTACTTTTTAAATCTTGACAAACTTTTCCATCTTCCATCGTCGCAGCATTTGTTTACCAATGGAGACTGGCGACGGCCTTTCCCTGGCTTACCTGGTGTCGCTGCTGCTCGTCAACGGCCTCGCCTTCTTCGTCATCACCGCCTGCTACATCTCCATGTACTTCTCCATCAGCCGCCACGACGCCACCACCGAACACTCAGACCTCACGGTGGCCAAGAGGATGGCACTCTTGGTCTTCACTGACTTTGCTTGCTGGGCGCCCATTGCCTTCTTCGGGTGAGTCTTGGCTGTTTTTGTTTTTTTTGTCATTCTTTCTGTCCCTCATTCCCTCTGTGACACTTCATAATTTCCTCAGTTTCAATAACTTCTGCTCCGTCGTAGTACGTTATCCCTTCTCCCACACAACGTCATTCCCTCTATAGAAAGGCGTTGGGAAGGAAAACTAAACCTAAAGAACTGTTTACTCGCCTGGTGGTATGTTCTGTGTCGGGGAGTCTTGTTGTTTCTTCCCCTAAGTCTGCTAATTAAGCTTGTATACATTTCTTTTTTTTTTTTCTTTCACACTTCAGGTTAGTCCTATTTGCCCTTCCTCTTGGTCCCTTCTCTCAGCCTGTCCCTCGACTCGTGTTCATTAACTTTGTTTTTATAAGAGAACAACATTTTTCACCCATATTCACCTCGTATTTTATTCCTTCCTATGCATTTATCTGACTGACGAAGAAGTAAAAAAAAACATTAGAAAAAAATCACTTTATATTTCCCTTCCACACAGAAAGACGTAAAATCATGTACACCTTATTCTTGTTCTCCCTAATTAACACGCCACGTCCATTACTCCCCCTTAAGGTCTGTCTCGTATGTCTAAGTATACACTGCTACTCTCTCATACCCTCTCTACCTTTCTTCTTCTCACTACCGCTCTCCTTTATCCTCCTCAACAGGCTGACGGCGGTGGCAGGTCTTCCGCTGATTAATGTCACCCGGGCCAAGATCCTTCTGGTGTTCTTTTATCCACTCAATTCCTGCGCCAACCCTTACCTCTACGCCATCCTCACCAAGCAGTACCGGCGAGACCTCTTTATCCTGCTGGCAAGATACGGGTTTTGCACCAAGAGAGCGATGAAGTGAGTGTTGCAGGGGAGCTGTAGTAGTAAGTAGTAGTAGTAGTAGTAGTAGTAGTAGTAGTAGTAGTAAGACGAAGAGGAGGAGGAGGAGACAACTATGACAAAAGACAGAGGGGCTTGAGACGTGTGTGTTTGTGTGGTGTTGAGGATCCCAGAATGTTATGTTGATGCAGGAGAGAGTTCTTGACACAAATGAGGAGGGAAAGCTTCAGGTAAGTAATGAGTCCCAAGGTGTCTCAGGTGAGTCTCTCCTTTAATGCTGAGGAATAAAGAAAACAAGGTGTTCCTGTATCATCATCAGTAATTTCGTTATTATGTAATTCAGTTTCATTAATTACATTTTTTGTAAATCCTATTGCCACTGGAAATATATACCAATTTCATCCCTTTTAATCTTGTATTGGTGTAAAATTTCTGTTATGGAACATGTCTATGTAATCCCTTTCCCATTGAATTGAGTAGCTTTTCGTGTCATCCGCATTAAGCTTAGCAGACAAAAATGTAAAATGTGTTTGCAGACAGACGTGTATAGTGTGTTTGCCGGTGTGGTTTTGTGTGTTCCTGGACGCTCCATCAATCATTACCGGGACGGAGGCATTACCCAGGGGATCAACCTCCTCCAGCAGCATTGCATTAATTAAAAAATCCCTTTGTCATATACTTACTTTTAACTATAATGCGGATATCACTCGTAATGGCCGTTTGATATGTGAATGTGTGTATGTGTGTGTGGTGTGTGTGTGTTTACCAGTCATGAGTCCCTGCCTGTCTCCATGCCAGATACAAGGGCGCCTACTCGTCCGTCAACAACACTTATCCTCACAACACGGTGGTGAACGCCCCCAACCACCGCAGCTCTACCCTAACGCAGATCACCCTCTGTGACCTCACCCGTACCCGAACCTCACAACAGAGTAACAACGGCTCCCTCCTCGGCGGCGCCATCCCAGGAGGCTCTGAAGACTCGCTACAGAGGAATGTCTCGCCCATCAGGTTACTCACTTACTCACTTGTCTCGTCTGCATGCGTCACATTCTTGGCCTTCGTGTGTTTGTCTTACGTGTGTTATTAACTTTTGGAATTTCTGAAGTGCCTCATTATGTATTGTTGTTTCTAGTTATTTATTTATTTTCATACTTGGTTCAAACTCACTTGTTCCATATACTTGCTGTTATATATCTTAACCCACGTGTATTATCCGTATGTAGACTTGTACTTGCACTGATAGATATATTCACTCCTTTCTTAAATTTAAACTCATTACTCAATCATCTTCGTAAATAAGTGAAAACAGATCATTAGGGTAAAATTAGTCCAAGGCTTCTCATTACAGCAGCGATATTAACTGGTTTGTCTCTCTTACAGGACTCCAACGAAGCCTGAGACTACATGTGGGTGCTCAGGGGCGGAGAATGATCGCCTCAGCACAGTTCAGGAGATGAGCCACAGTAACCCTAGTGACGAGGAGCCTTCAGACGATCATATTGTTTCAGGAGACGACACCTCCCACAGCGGGGTGATGAAGCAGGCTGGCTCGCCTCACCCCATCAAAAACTGCTACACACGCCTCTCCTTCACCCCAGAGCAAGAGGAGATACTGAAACATGCCCTCAACGTATCCAAAGCCAAGAAGAAACGAGGAAGAACCGATATAGAAAACGCAGACCAGGCCGCGCAAGAGCTACTCGGGGATGAAAGAAAACCAAGTGTTGAAAATGGGAACTCGCTCTGCCAAGGGGAAGCTATTGTAATTTGCGAGATGGAGCTTTGCAGGGAGGATAGTGAAGCAGACGGTAGAAGTAGACATAGAATTTCCAGGGTGAACGAAGAGGATGAGGAGGAAGAGGAGATGGAGGAGAGGGAAGACAATGATGAGCTTGAAGGTAAGATGGAGGCCACGTCTTCTGTATAACAATAGCGTTGGTTTTCCGTGTGGAAGTTCCGTTATAATTGTGTAGTTCCACGCTTCGCTTATTATGATCCTTTTCTTGGGTGATTAAAAGTCCCTCCAGTTGTGTCATATCAGCTCAGTCAAATAAATAAAAAGAACAATGTAAGTAAGTCAATATATACATCGTATCACCAAGTCATAACATCCTACGCTCTCACATCACACCCATTGGTAAGTTAAGGCTCATCCGCATTGCTTTGGTTTCACTTCTTTCACCCGACATCAAATCAGGATCTTTATAACGTGACTCCGGATTCTGCACCTCTAATGAAGCAGGAGGAACAAAAATCGGATGTTACTACATAAATAAATGACAGAATAAGTTAAGATAAGATCACATTCCTTACCATTACTTGCATAGGATATATATTTTTTCATTCACCTATTCTTGTATCAATCAATCATCGGGGGATCATCCTTCCTTCCTTCCTTCCTTCCTTCCTCTCTCCCTCCTTCCCCATCGCTTGTCACGCCGTTGTGTAGGTAAAATTGGTATATCTATTCAGTTATTGAGTGGAGACGATGCTGGGATAGATATTGCCAATTTGCTTGACTGGATGTAGAATGATCGATTGCTTAATAATATAAAACGAGAGAAAGAGAGAGAGAGAGAGAGAGAGAGAGAGAGAGAGAGAGAGAGAGAGAGAGAGAGAGAGAGAGAGAGAGAGAGAGAGAGAGAGAGAGAGAGAGAGAGAGGAAGTACAAGGTCAAAAAATCCATTTCATAAGATCATTTACATCATCTATTTATTAGTGTTAGATGTACATAAACTTTCCGTCCTCACATGAGCTCCCATATTCTGTTCGCTGATCCCTGTCTCCCCTGGACCCTCCCACCCAACTGTATATATCCCGTGAGATCGATACTCGCTCGCTATATCCATTAAGACTGTAAAAAAAGGCTACATCTCTGTATTTTTGGCATTAATAAAAGTCGTCTGTAACGCTTAAGTATTTTGTGTATTTGACTAACATTTGGGAGTAAAGTAGTAGTAGTAGTAGTAGTAGTAGTAGTAGTAGTAGAAGTAGTAGTAGGAGTAGTAACAAGTTATTACAATTGGTGATCATGAATTGGTCAAACGAAGGTCAAGATAGGTCTCGATTATTTTCAGAGGTATTTAAAAGCATTCATTTATCTACACTTTATTTTTCTGCTATTTATCCATTGTATTTTTGTTATGTATTTGTCTATCTCATTTTATTGCGATATTAATAATTGCAGTTTTCCTTTGTTTCATTATTAATTTTCTCACATTCCAATTTTGCTTGTCTCATTTTTTCATATCAATCTCCCACATTATTTTTTTGTCATGTAAACTAACCTTTCACACAAGCAAGTTTTGTTTTCTTTTTTTTCTTTCTTTAGGTCGTGTGAAACTGTGGGGCGAGGCTGTTCCTGTGACAATGACAATATACTATGCACCTATAATTTCCACTTTCCAAAGATAAAAAAAAGATAAAAAAAATAAAGTTGAAACCGTGCAGAACAACCCTAGCGAGATATAATTAAGAAGTTGGTTCGCTCTAATGGTGCCCTAATTGTGTTCTAATTGTGTTCTAATTGTGTTCTAATTGTGGTCTGTGATGGGAGAAAAATTTTAGGGCGTCAATAAAAGTTGCCTGAGGGAGGGATGAAGCTTAGTAAGGAGGAAGGAAAACTCTGCTGAAGGTGGAGGAGCATCATGGAAGGATCCAGCTAAGCCTCACTGGACTCAATATTCCGGATTCCTTGGACTTGGGACGATACCACCACCACCACCACCACCACCACCACCACCACCACTACTACCACCACCACTACTACCACCACCACCACCACCACTACTACCACCACCACCACCACCACCACCAACACCACTACTACCACTACCAATACTACCACCACCACCACTACCACTACCACTACCACCATCGCTATCAGCTTGGACCCAACGCCTTGACAACCCTCCCCTCCACCCCATCCCTTCCTCCCTCTCTCCTTCCCCTTGCTGTTTCCTCCCGCGTTCCGCCCCAAGCTCTCAAACCTGCCCCCCCCCAACACCCACCCCCCAAACCCCATCTCTCCCTAGCCTCGCCCCGCCTCGCCTCGCACTCGTTTTCCCTTCCTCTCTCTCTGTCTCTCTCTCTCTCTCTCTCACACACACACACACACACACACACACACACGCAAACATGACTCGAATTCATACTATAACGACACAAGGAAAAAGTTTGATAATATAATCCTTAGTAAGTGATCACATCGAACGAAAGGAAGGGAAAATAAAATGAAATATATTGACAACAAGACGAGTAGATGTGATGTGTCGGGAAATGTGATTGATGGAAATAGATCAAAGAAATGTGAATGAAATAAACGATATGAGAGAGAGAGAGAGAGAGAGAGAGAGAGAGAGAGAGAGAGAGAGAGAGAGAGAGAGAGAGAGAGAGAGAGAGAGAGAGAGAGAGAGAGTAAAATAAAAGATAACAGCTTATCCACCAGATTAAAGATATCACACGGACCACTTTCTTTCCTTCACGACGCCCAGATTTTCCCTCAGGACAGTGCAGAGTTGTTACGTAAAGTAGCGGATCGGTGAGGGCTTCGAACCATGTACCGGAACAGTGATTCGGAGCAGTAAATGGTGCGTAACTTGACCCAACTGCCGTGTGGTGGAACTGCGGTGGTGGTGTGGCTTGGGTCAGGTTACGTAAGAACAGGAGAGGAAAAGGGAAAAAAAATGCAACGGACAGAACCAAGAAAGAGGAAATTTTAGACACTGGTAAAGGAAGAATGGAAAAAAATAAATAAATAAATAACTGATATACGTTGAAGAAATTATTATATTATAAACACTATAAAGGTTGAAAGGCGCGGATGAAACAAAAGTTTGCGTGGCCACAGTCGAGATTTAATGTACACATAAACGGACGTGTGTGTGTGTGTGTGTGTGTGTGTGTGTGTGTGTGTGTGACGGCAATAAAAATCAAAGTGAACTCTCTGTTTGTTTCATCTCGTTTGTGTTTTAAGTGATCTGGGAATGGGCAGAGGAGAGGGGAAGGGAGGGGGAGGGGGAGGGAGGGGAAGGGGGGAAGGGTGTAGTTAATTTGCCAGTTCAGGAAAAGTAAACTACGTTGATATTGACATTTCTACCTCTTAATCCCTTTTTACATTTCACTTTAACACATTTCCTTCCCACAAACCTACATTAACCATTTTTATCATCACAAGCACCATAGGGATATATATTACACTGAAGAAGAAAAAAATATGTAGGAAATGACGTCCTGATGCAAATATCCCTCAATATATCTGAGAGACCTTGACCTTTTTGATCGATTTGGTGGTTCTGGGTAGGGCTCCGAGCGGCATGTCAACGCCCTAGTTACGTTGAAGGGAGGCATGTGTTGGGTTGGGTCATGATGCAGTGTAGTCGTGGAGGGAAGGTTGATGTTCATGGCTAGTGTTGTCTCTGTGTCTCTTGTCCCTTGTCCTGTGCATCAATAGTTCATAACTTAAAGAGGAAAAATTCGTGAAGGTTTGATTTTGTCTTTTTTTCTCTCTGGATTTAAGCGCTTGATTATTAAAGATGATGATGAGAAGGATTAGTTTTCTCTCTCTCTCTCTCTCTCTCTCTCTCTCTCTCTCTCTCTCTCTCTCTCTCTCTCTCTCTCTCTCTCTCTCTCTCTCTCTCTCTCTCTCTCTCTCTCTGAAACATTCACTGAAAAACCTCCGCGCCATTATAAATATAGACAGAATGATTACAGCAGAATCAAAGTTCAATAAGTGCCCCTCCCCATCTGCTGCTTCCTCCTCCTCTCCTTTTCCCTTCCCCTCCCTCCGTCCAAGCCAGCCTGCGCCTCCCTCCCCTCCAGCACACTTGTTCCCGCCGCCCCGCTGTTCGATATGCCGGGAGGCCCTCGAGGTGGCTCTCGCGAGGCATTACGAATAATCCAAAGATCATTAGAGATGAGAAGGAGAGGCCTGTGACTCGTTAGGAGGAGGAGGAGGAGGAGGTAGTGGTGATGGTGGTAGTGGCTAAGGACAAAGAAGAGAGAAAAATGACTTGCTGTGTGGAGAGGAAGGAAGAGGAGGACGAGGAGGTGGTGATAAAAGACTAAAAGAGAAAATAGTGCAGAAGAATGAGGAAGACAAGGAGGAGGAAGAGGAAGAAAGGATGGTGCAGGCAGAGAAAAAAGTTGTGTAGCTCAGAGTTTATGATCGTGAGACGTGATTCCTATGATAGACTTGTATATGGTCGCCCTAATGTCGTGCGGAATAGCCTGGCCAGCGGGTGTGGGGGGAAGTTAGTGCATTGTTGAGAAAATGATTCGAGTGAGCTGTTTTGTTCGAGCGTAAACGAGATAGTGAGAATCGGGAAAATTGCCAAATGTCGATTTTCGCCCCAAATTTACAATTCAATTTTCCTTGCCTCTTTTCTCGCTCTTTTTTCTATTTCGCTGTTTTGACTTCTCCCTTTCACCTCTCTTGTAAGCCTCGTTTCAATGCCTTCATAGAGATTTATTAAATACCTCATTTTGGCACTGCAGTAAATTTCTCCGACGCTCACCTCATCCTCAACAACCACCACTCACCCTCTCTCATGCGGGTTGCCAAGGCTCACCATTACACACCCATTCTGCGATGCGCTGCGGCTTAGAAACACTACTTCACCGAGGACGGAAGGAGCGAAGTCACTCTCATATCCTTGAGACTGCAGCTGTAGTGTTACTTTATTCTTTAGTGTTCAGTGTTTGCCGCGCCCTTGTTGACGCCCTCCAGGGACACAACATTCTGGAAAGTAAGCCAAGTCTTTTATTGTTGTGGTTGTTTTTGGTCCCCAACTTCATGCTCCAACGAGGTAGGAGGTAAAGGTGTTTTCTATTTTTCCTCCTCCTCCTCCTCCTCCTCCTCCTCCTCCTCCTCTCCTCCTTCTCCTCCTGACCTTGAAGTGACGTCCATCCGTGGATAAGATATTTTGTTCCTATGCTCATATGTGAATTGGTTATTTTATGTTGATGTGATTATGTACTACTTTTACTTGATAATTATGTGGTTAACTATTACTAAATGTGTCAGTCGTGGAGGTACTACGTGTGTCAGGCTTCACCACGTGCACTAAAGACGGTGTTCAGTTATCGTTTACTAACACTTTCAATCATTACTTTCATAATTACCTTAATGTTATCTGGTTCACCGTCTCCTCAACCACCTCCTCTGTCACCCGCCACTTCCTTAACGACCATTCCCACCCCCCTTTAACACCATCACGCCAGCCCATCACCACCACTAGTTAGCATAGTGATAGTAGTCGTGGTGGTGGTGATGTAGATATTTCCGATTGTAATGATGTATTGTTATGAAGTTTCAGTAATGTATTAATGGTGTTATGACCGTCACTTCGTCTTGCTGCAACTTGACGGAATAAAACCAGGTGGATTAGTGCTTAAACCACGGTCATGATTAATATGTGGAGTATGAGACGAGTGGAGGGACGCAGCGTGGCTCTTTTCAGTCGCTATACCTAAAGGTCAATTTACAAGGTCACATAATCGCAGTTCTGTTACACCAAATTGTCTTCCTTCCATTACATGTTGCCTTGAAGAAAAAAAAAACTTCAGAAGGGAAATAGAAAATATAATATAACTTAATCACTCGTTAATGTAGGATGTGTATAGAGTGGGTCTAAGAATGATGTGCGCGAGGATCTAGAGGCAAAGCAGGGAGTGGTGCCCCCTATAAGTGTCCTAAGAAAGAGTTACCTGGTCGTTCCGGGAGAAAGTAAGCCTTCAGCATATTTACATAACAATACTCCATAGGTTGCTCATTTATTTTTATCGTGTGTTTTATATTTTCTCTGTCCGGGAACCTTCTTTACTTCCTGGGCGAGAGGGTAAGAGAGAGGCTTACGAGGAGGAATAGCGGAGAGACGGGAGGAAGGAAAGGAGATGAGGGAAGGAAAGAGAGATGGGAGGAAAAGGAGCGGAAGTGAGGGACGTGGAAGAAGAAAAAGTTGAGTGGATGGAAGAACGTGAGAAGGCAGTGAAAAGGAGGGAAGAGAAGGAAGAAGAAGAGGAGAGTGAGAGAGTTTACGAGGAGAGTAGAGGAGGAAAAGAGAAGAGGAGAGGAGAAGAGGAAGGGTAGGGAGGAAGGGAGGGAGAGAGGAGTAAGCAAAAAGTGTGTTTAGAGGAGGAAACACTTTTGATAGCTCTGTACAACACTTGCTTGCACACTTATGTCCGGGAATATAGTTTGAAGGTTGTAAGAAAGTTTTAAATCTCTTCAATTATCTTGTGTATTTTGCTATTCCCTCGTCGGTTTTCTTTCTTTATTTACGGTTTTTGTTCTTCCTCTTCCTCTGACTCCTTATTCGTCTTATATTTTTTCTTCTTAAACTAGTTATTATTATTATTATTATTATTGCATTTTTATTTTCCAGATGATACAAAACTAAATCATTTCCTTTATCGTAAGACCATTATTATCATTTTCAAATAATAAATAACGTTACGAAGAACTTTAACGTGGAATAATTACGTCAAACTTGCAAACCAGAGAGATTAGTTTTATACAGAAAATGGAAAGCCTTTGTATGTGATAATATAACGGAGACTCGTGTAGGTTGGTGTGAGGAGACAGGCAGGAACAGGGAGCGGCGCCCCTCCTGTTATTAATATTCAGAAGTGGCAATGACTAATTACACTTTACATGTTACCTGCCTGCCTGCCTGTGTGTGTGCGTGTGTGTGTGTGCTGAAGTAAGAGGAAATAATCTCTTTTTTATCTTTATTTCTTTCCCCAAAACAATTAGCCTTCATTTTTTCCTTTTTTTTTTCTTTTCCTTTCTTCCTTTTTGTATGTTTGTTTGTTTTTTATACGTCTACGATAATTACTTTTTTTTTATCATCGGTGTAATTCTGTTTATCACTTGTAATTGATTTTCTTCATTATTCTGTTTTTTATGTCTTCTGTATATTTTCTTTATTTTCTTTACACGTCTCTAGTTTATTCCCTGTCTCTGTCTTTTCCTTTTATTTCTTATCCTTTCTTTGTCTATGGCTTTTTTTCTCTCTCTCTCTCTCTCTCTCTCTCTCTCTCTCTCTCTCTCTCTCTCTCTCTCTCTCTCTCTCTCTCTCTCTCTCTCTCTCTCTCTCTCTCTCTCTCTCTCTCTCTCTCTCTCTCTCTCTCTCTCTCTCTCTCCGTTCCCTTAACACCTGCTGCCGGGGGCGGTCACACACCTGGTTGATTTTAATTAGTCATTCAGGAACTCCCCCCACCATCCCCCCGCCTGCCCTTTCACCTGTACTACGACCCCCGCCAAGTCCTCTTCCCATTTTCTTTATTCAACCCCATAATATAGCGGATGAAGGGTAACTCAAATATTACCATTGTTTGTTTTTAATTTATGACTGTGTGCTGGTGTCTCAGTATTTGGTGTTCTTTTTGTTTTAATTTTTTTTCTTCAGTTTTATAATTATGAAGAATTTTTTTTGTCGATGTTTGGTTTTAATGTTGGTAAATAACACCTTGATTGTTGTGTCAATACGGTGAGCTGCCTTCGTTGATGCCACTGTCGTCTCCTACTTGTTACTGTATATTACTGTGTTTACCTCCACTACAAATTAACGTTATGTATATATTCCGTAAACACTCCTGCCACTTTGGAACCCTTCTTAAAAGTGATGAATAAATAAACAACCTAATGAATAAATGATAGAAATAATCAATATATACATGGAAAGATAGATAAACAAACGTGCATTTAATTCTCATTCTTTGGTTGATGAAAAAGTAACTATGGCGACTACCAAGGTTAGGTTAGGTTAGGTTAGGTTAGTTGCAGTATCAATGAACTAGCGAGGATATGTTTCAAAACTTTTCATAGACATACATATAACAAGATAAAATGACACGAAAACGTACAGAACAAACTTTATTGTAGCCACCTAAAAAAAAGGAAGGTGGACTTTAAAGACGTGCCTCTCCCCATTTTCTCTAATTCCCTCAATTGGTCTTTCTTTCCTTTTGTTCACCGCACGCTTCCAAGGACTCCGAGCATCCAGTTAGTGGGCTTAGGTAAGGCTGCTCCAGGTGACTTGGTTGGCTTTCTTCTGCAAAGAGGATTGACTGTGTAGCTTTTTTTTCTAAAGAGGATCTGACTCTCTATGGATGGTTATATATATAAACATTTTATGACCTGTTCCCGTGCTACTCTACCTCGTCTATTGTCGTTATATTATTTTGTCATTAGTTTTACGTAACATTTAAGATTGGTATTCATCTATTACGTTTTCTTTCAAGCATGCTTTTCCTTCATAAGTTTCATTATTTATCACCCATCTGCAGGAAAGGGAAGAGTACATACAGATTATACTTAAGTTTAGAATACAATGGGGACTTAAGTGGGTGGGTGTGGGTGTGTGGGTGGGTGTGGGTGTGTGGGTGTGTGTGTGTGTGTACATTTTCTGAAGTTCGTGCCTTCCTTCGTGTTTGTGTTTGGTAAAAAGTCCTAAAGGCGCTTCCAGTAGCAAACAGGTGAAGGAGACACCTCATCTGTGTGTTCCTGACAGAATGGTGTGTTAGAGGACTTCACTTCTTTGTATTCCTCTTTCTCCTCTTCCTCCTCCTCTTCCTTCGTGTTTTACTTCATCTGCTCTTCTCCCTTTTTCTCTCCCTTCCTTTTTATCTTAAGTAGCTTCTCTCTCTCTCTCTCTCTCTCTCTCTCTCTCTCTCTCTCTCTCTCTCTCTCTCTCTCTCTCTCTCTCTCTCTCTCTCTCTCTCTCTCTCTCTCTCTCTCTCTCTCTCTCAAATGTGGTCCGGTTTTAAGTCTAATTCTTATTCTTCATAATTTTCTACCTTTTTTCCCTTTCTTTTCTCTTTTGCACTTTCAACGCCACTTTCATTTCCCTTTTTTCTCCTGTCAAAACCCTTTCATCTTGCAACCTTTTATTTATTTATTTATTTATTTAATTTCATTTCCAGTTATTTCGCGTTCTCCTTCCTATCTTCCTCCTTCCAGTTCTTTCTCCTTATCTCTTGTTTCGTTTTCCTTGTACTTCCTATCTCCCTGCGTGTTTCTTGTCCTTATCCTTCCTCCCCTCTTCCTGACATCTCTTCCCCTACGACTTAGAGGGAATAACAGGTTTACAGACATACAATGAAACCAGAAATACACTTTTGGATCGTACAAAAATGAAAAGGTCAGCTATATTATTATTATTTTTTTATAATTTGATAGATGTGTGATTAGGACGGTCTGTTTTTGTTTCTGTTAGTGTGAAAATATAGTGTGATGGATTTCCAGGTATGAGGAATGAAAGGTAAAAAACTAATTAGTGAGAGGAACAGGTAGATAGATTTTTTTTTATCAGTATTTTTTTATCCTGATGAAGGCACAAGCGGTGGAGATTTTCATTGCCAGGACAAGAAAATGATTTAATACTTTAATGCATTGATCTAATTACGTATCCTTATTATTATTATATGAAAGCAATTATATCAATCTCAATATTGTACTAATTAATGATGGGGTGGAAAGGAAGAAAAAAAAGTCATGGAAATTTAAAGATGTATAATTTCATGTTAGATATTATTATTTTTTCCACAAAAGACGAGATTAATGTATTTTTGTATCTTTTCTGGAGTAGTTTTCCTGCAAGGTAGACAGTAGATAAGGTAGGTAGGGGCACACACACACACACACACACTTCCTCCTCCTCCTCCCTCTTCGAGCAGTGAGGTTCCAAGAGGCATCAGTAATAATTCCATCTCCCGCTTCAAGCTTCATTTCTTGTTAAAGTTGTCCAGAATGGGAAATGTGAATGTGGTAACCAAGAACAGGGAGAAAAGGAGGAGAAAGTGAAGTGCTGTTGAGAGAGAGAGAGAGAGAGAGAGAGAGAGAGAGAGAGAGAGAGAGAGAGAGAGAGAGAGAGAGAGAGAGAGAGAGAGAGAGAGAGGAGAAAATCATGAAATTTCTCTGTTCCTGGATAAAATGAGATTGAGGGAATGTACATCTGTCTTTTATGATCATAGTGAAACAAATAATAAATAAAGGAGACGCAAGGGAAGGAAGGGAAGAAGAAACATGACTAGAATGAAGATAGACATGAATAGTGGGAAGTAAAAGACATTTCTGAGTGAGGAAAAGCGAGTGTATTACATGCAGTATATGACGACCGTGACCTAGCATCAGGCAGCGGAGGAGGAGGAGAGGAAGGGGAGGAGGGATTGGGGAGGACAGGATGGGGAGGAGGGATTGGGGGACAAGCAGATGGTAAGGGAGGGAAGGAAGGAGGTCAGGGGGAGGAAAAGCTTCTTGTCTTGCACTTTTCATGCCTTCTACCTTTTCCTGTCATTTTCAGGATCGTTTTCCATTTTGTGATAAACTTTTGAAGACTAGAACGAATATTTCACGGAGAATGTATCGCTAAAATATTTCTTTGCTTGTGTGTGTGTGTGTGTGTGTGTGTGTGTGTGTGTGTGTGTGTGTGTGTGTGTGTGTGTGTGTGTGCGCGTGTGTGTGTGTCCGTATATGCGAAACCTCTCACTACATTTTTACTTAACATCGAGTAGAAGAAATAAGTAGTTCCATTATTAATCTACTTGACATAATCTACCTTAAACTACAAAGGAATTCAGGTAACAACACTCACCTGACCTCACCCTTACCTGCCTTTAATCAACACAGGTATTGTATGCATATGTGAAGTGGGATCACATAGACCATTAGTATTAAAGGAGCATTGGAAGGCCTTTGGATCGAAATGAAGTGGTTGGTGTTGGTATCAAAGCGTCCACAGGGAGGAAGGGAGAACAAGGAAGTAGGAACAGAGGGAGTAGGAAGGAGAAGAAGGAGAGGAGGAAGGAAAGAAAAGGAGTGTTATTATTTCCCTTCATTCAAGTCCAGGTGTTTTGAGAGAGAGAGAGAGAGAGAGAGAGAGAGAGAGAGAGAGAGAGAGAGAGAGAGAGAGAGAGAGAGAGAGAGAGAGAGAGAGAGAGAGAGAGAGAGAGAGAGGTAACTGGAGCACAGGAGATTGAAAGTTTAAGACACACACGCCATTTTTGTGTGTGTGTGTGTGTGTGTGTGTGTGTGTGTGTGTGTGTGTGTGTGTGTGTGTGTGTGTGTGTTGTGTGTGTGTGTGTGTGTGTGTGTGTGTGTGTGTGTGTGTGTGTGTGTGTGTGTGTGTGTGTGTGTGTGTGTGTGTGTGTGTGTGTGTGTGTGTTGTGTGTGTGTGTGTGTGTGTGTGTGTGTGTGTGTGTGTGTGTGTGTGTGTGTGTGTGTGTGTGTGTGTGTGGTGTGTGTGTGTGTGTGTGTGTGTGTGTGTGTGTGTGTGTGTGTGTGTGTGTGTGTGTGTGTGTGTGTGTGTGTGTGTGTGTGTGTTGTGTGTGTGTGTGTGTGTGTGTGTGTGTGTGTGTGTGTGTGTGTGTGTGTGTGTGTGTGTGTGTGTGTGTGTGTGTGTGTGTGTGTGTGTGTGTGTGTGTGTGTGTGTGTGTGTGGTGTGTGTGTGTGTGTGTGTGTGTGTGTGTGTGTGTGTGTGTGTGTGTGTGTGTGTGTGTGTGTGTGTGTGTGTGTGTGTGTGTGTGTGTGTGTGTGTGTGTGTGTGTGTGTGTGTGTGTGTGTGTTCCTCTTCCTTAATAAACTCTCTGTAACAATTTTCATGAGCTTCTGAAGTGTTGAAATTTTCAACTCAAAAACGATGAGGTTTACGTAAAGGACACACGATATATTAAATAAAGAGCAGGTGACGCCCGTTCTTTTGAGCTTTACTAGAATGAAATCGGATGGTAAATAATGAAAATATAAAACATTTACCACTTTTTTAAAAAATTCACTTATTTCCAAAAATTTTCGAAAACTAATTGAGTTATTTAAAAACGGATTGCAGTTTTATTTATAACTTTTCAAGCTCAACAACTTTGTATATAAGCATTGTTGTTGTAGGAGTAATAGTTTTGCTGTAAAGTGAAAAAAACTTTTTCTACCTCAATTCTGTTCAACAATTTTTGGCCTACAAGTCAACAAAAATATCCGTCTCAGATAAATGAAAAATAAGTTGAATAAAAGTTCATAATTTTCCTTAGTAATTAAAAGATCATTTCTATCCTGTGTTTATTAAATATTCATACTTATTCTAGTTATTTTCCCGCCTTTTCAATCGTTGGAACATTCTTTTAATTCATACAACCAGATCATAAATCATAATAATAGTTCAATGTTACTTACGGTACCGTCACGACCCCAAGATCACCCCTGAGAGAGAGAGAGAGAGAGAGAGAGAGAGAGAGAGAGAGAGAGAGAGAGAGAGAGAGAGAGAGAGAGAAAGACCGTCTGTGATTTCCCCTGGTGACATAACGATTTGGAAAGAAAATTGAAGAACTCTTATTTTTTTTTCTTCATAGTTTGTTTTTTAATTTTGTAAAGTGTTCGTTGGTATTCTGAGGCTTTTTGTGTCGTGCATTTGTAACGTGAATGTGCATACGCGTGATTAAGAGTAATAATAATAATAATAATAATAATAATAATAATAATAATCTTCAATACAAAAGCATCCGGTCCGCTATGTTATTTTTGGAAGCATTTTTTAATAACTTACGAGTAATGAAAAAAAAAAAAAAATATGTTGTGGTAGGAAGTCCATTTTGCAATCTCTCTCTCTCTCTCTCTCTCTCTCTCTCTCTCTCTCTCTCTCTCTCTCTCTCTCTCTCTCTCTCTCTCTCTCCACATCTTTGTTTAGCATTAATTCCGCACTATTTCCTCTCCACCAAACACACACTCCGGCCTCTCCACTCCTCTATTAATGGACTAACTTCCGCTCGTGTAATTGTTCCATTAAATAAATCTGCGGTTAATGTGGAAAGTTACTGTAGAGTTACTTTTTACCAAGAAACATTCATCTATATTTACCCTTACACCACTGCTTTCCATCTCCCTAACCCACCTTGCGTTCCTCCCGCACTGAGCCTCCCGTCACTTGCCTTATCGAAGCTTCCACTGTGCAAACTCCGCCTCCCCTGATAGGTCGGCGTGTGTGTTACCCTGGAGTCAACACAATGCAATGTATTTGAGGAGACTACTAATGAGGACACAAGGTTACGGTGAAGGTTTCGAGAGCTAGAGAGAGAGAGAGAGAGAGAGAGAGAGAGAGAGAGAGAGAGAGAGAGAGAGAGAGAGAGAGAGAGAGAGAGAGAGAGAGAGAATTGTGTCTAATGCTTTCAAATTGGGTTATCGATCCTTGAAGGTGTAAGTCACAACAAGATATCAGGAATTTCATTTTAGGCCTATTCTCTGTGTCTCTGTTGTTCATAAATCCTTCATCGTGAATAAATGTTCGATACAAACCACGGAAATTCAAAACCACATTCACTAATTTGCTCTATCCTCGTAATATACTGTAGTGAGATCATTGTAGAAAACGAAACCGCGCCCTAAACGTTCCCCAACACACCCGGGGGGAACTAAAGTAAACAGAGATAATCGAGGTAAACAGAAGCAAACCGTTGTAATCAGACTTGTGAATAATTAGTGTGAGAGGAGTTCAATGTGTCAGTTGTTTGGATAAGGTAAAGTAAGTTAAGATAAGGTAAGGTAAGGAAGATTATCTGGTGTGGTCCTCTAGATATAAGGGATTCACTTGTGTTGACTTAATACAGTATGCAAATGTTATCAGAATAGGGAGAGAGAGAGAGAGAGAGAGAGAGAGAGAGAGAGAGAGAGAGAGAGAGAGAGAGAGAGAGAGAGAGAGAGAGAATCTGCATAGTGGAAAAAAGTTTTACATAACCTTTACACCAACCTCTCTCTCTCTCTCTCTCTCTCTCTCTCTCTCTCTCTCTCTCTCTCTCTCTCTCTCTCTCTCTCTCTCTCTCTTTCCCCTCACGTTGGTAAGAGAATGTGGTCATAAAAGAATATAATAATGAAAAAAAAACCGTAAAAAACTGCATAGAATTAAAACTCTCTTCAGTCTAATTTTCTTGCCACAAACAGGACACTTAAACCAGAAAGTTATGTGGCATTAACTGTTTCCCTTTTTTTTTATTTTTTTTTATTTTAACTTGTATATCAATTTTTTTTTTTCCCTTTGGTCTGATCACACTCCTCTTCCGACCTTCATCCTTTTTTTTTTTCCCCTTCACGCAAGCTCCCTTTATCCTCTCTCTCCTCTCCCCTTTATTTTTCCTTCCTCCTTTCATCCCCGCTCGGCCTTTAGTGTAACGCATCTAATTAAGAAAAGCGACGAAAGTAAATGAACTGCGTAAAATGAGTGGTTGTGGTGGTGGTGGTGGTGGTGGTGGTGGTGGTGGAGATGGAAATACAACGTAATACTTTATAAATTTTTTTTTGTATGTATCCTTGTATACAAAAGCATCACACTTATTTAATATTTGTTCTGCAAAATGCCTTATGTATATATATATCGAGTTATTAAGTAATATGGATTAACTTTGCATTATTAACAAAAGCTGACGGGAGACAGTAAGTAAGTAGCAGTCCTAGTGATGCCAGGTACCTCCAATTAATACAAATAAATCAAAACGTTCACTATACATTCACGGAATACGACACTATATACCTAAATCAACAATTACATAAACAAACTTATAAAAAAAAAGAAAAAAAAAGATAATTACATTTATATTAATTACCACATTACATTTTTTTTTATATATACATCTTATCGTTTTTATATATAATGGCTTAACACATGCTTAGCCGACGAGCCTATAGGGACGCCACGCACCACTAGGCTGCGTTGGTGCGGAGCGTTATATTGTGTTGTAGTGACGCGTGAACATTATCAATAATTATCCATGGATCCATCTTTTCCCCTGAGCTGTGGCCGTGCCCATGGTGAGTACAAGTGTTATAGATATTGTGGGTTAGGTCAGGGCAGGTGTGAGATACTGAACGCCTGAGTAAATTAGGTTTGACTTGAGCTGCCGTCGTTGGGGGAGTCTGCTCATCACTTGGTATATGTTGTGCGGGTGTTGTTTATCATCCATGGTGTTTGTTTTGCTGTGTATGTGAATGTTAATGAAGTACAGGTGTTATGCAGGTGTTAGGATTATAATTACACGCTACTTCAATAATTACCTTCTCTCGCTCTCTCTCTCTCTCTCTCTCTCTCTCGCTCTCTCGCTCTCTCCCGCTCTCTCGCTCTCTCTCGGGTAACACAAGTAGTAGTCTTTGTCGTATATCAATATCACTGAACATCTCTTTTAATAATCAATCCTCATCCTCTGTGTATATAATTAACCCAATCATCAATAGAAGGTATAAGGCTGATTGGAGGGAACTTATTTTTATTTGAAATCCGAACCAGAACACTATTGTTAACTCTGAAAAATGTGTGTAGGTATTTTTGTGTAGCTAATTAATTTGCGTGAAAGTTGTTGTTTTTTTTCCACACAAAAAGAGAGAATGGGAGGTCGAGAGAGAGAGAGAGAGAGAGAGAGAGAGAGAGAGAGAGAGAGAGAGAGAGAGAGAGAGAGAGAGAGAGAGAGAGAGAGAGAGAGCATTAAGCAATCAACTAAAATGTTTGACCCGATTGTTTGAGATGAAAGAATCCAGCCAACGAATAATAATAATAAATCATTGTAATTTATAATACCCAACCCTGTACATTCATTATCAACTTTTTCAATACATACGTGATTTAATAGAAACTTTATCCAGTAATAATACGAAGTTAATCTTATACAAATTTCATTACCTTGACCATTATTTTGCAAAGATGAATGAGTCAGTGAAGGAAGAAATTAATAACTGATTGAAGAACGTAATAACTAAATTGATAACGTAATAACTGAATAAATAACTTAATAACTGAGTAAAGAACGTGATAACTAAGTGTAATAACAATAACCGAGTGAATAACGTAAACATTGAACAACACCGGGACCCAGACGGCCACCCAATCACCCACGCATTGTCTCCTCCCACACTGAGGATTGCGAACACCAAAGTTAAAATGAGGTCGTGGAATCACTTCAAATAACGCCAACTTAAGAGAGGCTTCTGTAGGTCTTCTCCGAATCCACTTGGAAACTTTTGATATAAACGTGTTCCGTAATGTGAACTTTTTTTATATATATTAATTTTTTTTTTTTTTGTGCTTCATTTTAAAAAGTTTGGTAGGTTTTAACCGTTTTTTATTATTTTTTTTTAATAGAGAAGCGTCGAGTTCATTAAAATACATAAGTCCTCTCGTAGTTTATTGCGCTCTTTTATTATTATTATTATTTTTTTCATCTAGTTAAAGAGGAATTCTCAAGAGTCTTCCCTTTATCCCTTGTTGGAAGAAAACGGAGTGACGAAGCGTAAGATAATGAAATAATCTCGAGTTGGTAACATTTGCATACACTTCAGAGGCGCTAAAAGTCATATGATTTGCTCTGATATACCAACAGAGGAAGGGGAATGCGAGGGTGTTGTTATTCTGTTGCCGTTATTGTTATTGTTGTTATTGTTCCTGTTGTTATTGTTAGTGTTAATGATTGTTAGATTACTGTGGTTTTATTAGTATTAGTATTGGTTTTGTTGTTATGGTTATTGTAGTGTAAGGTACACACACACACACACACACACACACACACACACACACACACACACACACACACACACACACACACACACACTCACACACTCACTCAAAGGCGCGGTGGAGTGTAAAAGATCGCTCGTCTAAGGCTTCAAAAAATATATAAAAGTTGGAAGCTAGTATATTTATTAAGCTATTATTATTATTATTATTATTATTATTATTATTATTATTATTATTATTATTATTATTATAAAAAAATCTCTCATCAGAACCTGTATTTTGACATGGAAAGGAGGAAGGAAGGAAAGAAAGAAAGAAGGAAGGAAGGAAGGAAGGATTTAACTTTCATAATTTGGTGTCCTCATTCCTTCAATGCAGTGCGGAAATATGACTCTTTGATTCCTATTTGTCTTATCTGGCGTGTTTTTCATGATTTTCCGCCGCGCCGTGAGGACCTTAGCTGGGGCAGGTATTCGTGGCCTGATTGGATATGCAGGTGTTGTGGTAGCGGGGCAGGTGGGAGCGGGGCGAGGCGGGGCGGCCTTCCTATCTGAGGCCACGAGCAAGTTTAGTTTGTCAGCCACTCCAGCGTCTCTTGTGTCTGGTGGTCATAATGTATTGAAATTGCTTCGTCTTGTTTATTGATGATTCTTACTCAGGGTGAAGCTTTTTTATGTGGCTGATCTGGTAGTAGTAGTAGTAGTAGTAGTAGTAGTAGTAGTAGTAGTAGTTTGTTTTGCAAGGACTATATTGTTTTATTTTGTTGTATATTTTCTTTTTTCCCCTCTCTCCTCCTTCTCCTTCCATTTTTTTTACGCATTAAATTTTATGAACTTTTAGTCTTCTGCATTTCATTGTTATTTCCGTTTCTCATCTTCTTTTCATATTTTCGTCGTTATCTTCGTCTTCGGTCTCCTTCTCTTCCCCCTCCTCCTCCTCCTCATCATCATCATCATCCTCATCTTCCTCTTTATCCTCCTCTTTCTTCTCTTATCTCTCTCCTCCTTCCGAAACTTCAAAGGCAAAAACTATACATTTGTCATTATTTCATTTTTTCATTTACTCTCACTTTCATGCTGTTTATTCAACCCATTGCATAACATTTTCTTTTATTTCCTTGCATTTTGTCTTCCTCTTACATATGCAAATATAAAAGATTGCTTGAAATCTTGCATTCATTCATTCATCTTATTCATCCACGCACGGGTAGAGAGGCCTTTGGAAACAGAATATTTTTTTTTTCTCTCTCTCTCTCTCTCTCTCTCTCTCTCTCTCTCTCTCTCTCTCTCTCTCTCTCTCTCTCTCTCTCTCTCTCTCTCTCTCTCTCTCTCGAAATAAAAGAAAAAAAGAGAGAGAGAGAGGCACTGTAATGGTTTTCCTCGCGAAGTCGTAAAAAAAAAAAAGTTTCATCGCCGCAAACTTCGTGAAAAACCTTCTCGTGTGTTTGAGTAGAGAGTCCCGCGGAACGACATGAAAGGAAGGCAATGGAATCCTATCCCCTTCGATGGTCAAAGGGATTAGTTAGTTAGAAAGTTAGTTAGTTAGTCAGTTAGGTATTGATCTCAAGGCAGTTTTGAGTGTCTAGTGATTTTTTTCTTAGTCTTTTTATTTAGATGTTTAATTTACGGTAATCATCTTTCCTTTTCTTCCTTTTTCTTTTGTGTATTTGGTGTGTGTGTGGGTGTGTGTGTGGGTGTGTGTGGTGTGTGGTGTGTGTGTGTGTGTGTGTGTGTGTTTTCCGTCAGTATTTGCTCGTTATCTTCGTTTACCAAAGCCATTGAGGTTGGTTACACTGGCTTATAAGAGTTCTAACACTATTCAACATTTTTCTTGAATCTTGTATAATATTTTTTGGGTTGGACATTTGAGATAATTGAAAGTAAACATAGTAGAGATTTTCTTTATATTAATTCTGTTTTTTAAAGCCGGTTTTGATTTGGTTTTCATTGTTTGATAGACTTTTACGCATCAATATTACCTTTATTTAGTCTATGCCAAGCGCACATTTGATTAATAGAATAAAAAAAAAAACATAACTTCAGCAGACGCACAAAAAAAACGTATATATATTTTACTATAGTTATCTTGTGCAAAGTGTACATTCAGTCACTAAGAAAAAAAAAGAAAATAAAGAAAAGAGCAAACACATAAGTAAGAAATAACACACGTATATATATTTTCTCCGATGCTTTTTTTCCAACATCCTCACCCTAACCCTCAGTCTGTTTCCACAATACCTGTCATATTCCACCCACATCCAGCTGTCACCTCCCCCTCCCCTTTATTTCACCACACCTCTACCTTTCCCTCCACTTTTAACCACTACTTCCCCTTGCTCACTTTCTCTCCATGTCTGTTCTCATTTTCTCCCCTTCGATCTCCTCCTCCTCTCCTTCTCCTCTCTTTCTCCTTCCCCCGATCGTGTTTCCGTTATGGTTTCCGAGGGCCAATATCCCTGCACTCGCTTGGGTTTTGTGTAAGGAAGACTGGGAGTAACACACACACACACACACACACACACACACACACACACACACACACACACACACACACACACACACACACACACACACCATTATTATTTATTTTTATCAAAGGGTCTGGGAGGTAAATTATTCATCTGCTTCATAATAGCGGTTCTTATGTGTGGAGGGAACACCTAGCTCCCTCCTCAGCAGGTAAACACCACCTCTTGTCTGTCTTTATTCAGCGTTAATCAATTATTCAGTGTTTCTTTCATTCATCCACTTGCTCTTTGGTTTTTTTTTTCTTCTTCTTTTAGTGGCTTTTTCTTGCTGCTTGGTCTTTCTCTTTTTTTTCTCTTGCTCTCGTCTCTCTCTCTCTCTCTCTCTCTCTCTCTCTCTCTCTCTCTCTCTCTCTCTCTCTCTCTCTCTCTCTATCCATTTTCTTTCTTAGTTTTAAACACAATTCAATGTTTATAATAAGAACTTTTCTATTCTTATTGAAATTAATTATTATAAAATTTCCTTGTTCCAATATTGTAAGTCTTGCATTTCTTAAGAATACCTTCCACTATTTTTTCTCAATCGATCCTTCCTCTTTCTTCCCTTCTCCATTCTTCTTTTCTTCCTCGTCGTATCTCTTCTCTTCCTTGTCTTCTTCTTTTTTCTCGTATCCTCTTGCGCTTTCTGTTATTCTTTCTTTTTTTTCTCCTTGGCGTGACCCTGAGCCTCTTGCATATTTGGTCTGGAATTTTGACTATGAAATATTTTTGAGCTGGAATGAATTTTTCTTGAGCTTACACTTTCATAACTTATGGAAAACAGAATTTATATTAACAACCAACAGACTCATAAACTTATTAGGCGAACATATTTGTACCCACTCACACGCCAACACACACACACACACACACAGACACGTAAACATTTTCATTACGTCTGATATTGAAAAACCCGTTCATCATTGTAGTTCTCTCTCTCTCTCTCTCTCTCTCTCTCTCTCTCTCTCTCTCTCTCTCTCTCTCTCTCTCTCTCTCTCTCTCTCTCTCTCTCTCTCTCTCTCTCTCTCTTTCACCGGAGATCCATAAGTGAAAACACAAAAAGGAAATTAAACTGTTGATTAAGTAGGGTAAGGAATTAAGTATAAGAAAAAGAGCAAATTGTAAACACACACACATGCATAAGAAAAAGAAAAAAACGTCACCTGTCTCATTAAGCCCGTTTCCTCGCAGGTGTCAGGTGGGTGTTGAAACCTGGTCCTAGCCAATTATTTTTTCCTTCTCTCCCTCCTCGCCTCCTCTCCCTGCTTGTGCATCGTGTGAGGATGTGAGGCTGTAGATGGACGACCCTTCTTGTATCTCTACCTGTTAGTTTATTCGTAGGATTAATTAACACACTTATTTAAACCTTACTTGTGTGTGAAAAATATATAATAAGGCTTAATTATTACTCATTTCTAGTGCATTCAACAAAGTCAATACAAGTGTAGGTAGTTCTTGTATGCACTATTATACTTCTTGAGGTGCTCGATGCTGATAACCAAACACGTGCTGCACTTGTATGTGAGGAAGAGTGTATGAGGCTGGAAACACATGATTACTGTGCATACAATCCCCAAGGAAGGTAAAGGGTTGTTACGGGAATAAGACTGTATGCACTTGTACGTTGGATGTGCTCGATGCGATGTGATGTTGGTGAGTTTGTAAAAGCAGGAAATGTTGAGGAAAGTGTGTAATTTAGCCAAGGGAGGGATCAGGTTCTATTTGGTAATGGTTAGCGGATACGATGAGCTTCCAAATTGAAGGAGATAAATATTTGATATATTACCAAAATATGAAGGTATATATTTCATGTGGGGCTAGTAAGGAAGAGGAGGAGTATTATAAATTGCGAAGAGAAGGAAAAGTTATATTTATAAAAACTTGATAATCGGATCATAAAAGTTTAGGTGAAATTTGTATAAATTTGCTGTACAATAAACTAATGTTTACTTTGCCTTTACTCTGCTATGCGTCTGCTGGTTATTAATATTCACCCCTTCCACGGGCATGTTTAGGGGAGGCATGTTTAGGGGAGGCGAATCATTGCATAACATTACATAGGAACAACAGATACCAGGAGAGCTTTTAGTCTATAACTACTTACTACTATTTGTGAAAAGTCCTTGTGGAAGGTTAGGATATAAAAGGTGCAAGGCTCCTCCACGCCCACCACTCCATACCACAACGTGAAGACAGGAAACAATTTAAAGAGAACACTTTGTATGTAGTAGATAATGGACCTTTTATTGTAATGCATTTATTGAATAGTAACCTTATAGGATTTTCTAACTGGACGCAACGTTTCTTTAGTATCCGCTGTAACATATCATGAAAACTGGATATTTATTTCGATGATTTTGTTGTAAATATTTAAGGTTATGTGTTTATATTTCGGTTATGAAAAACATTTCTATTATCTTTTTTCTTTTTAACAATACTGAACGCTAGATTAAGAATAGAAGCCACGCCCCTGTCCTTGCTGATTAATTAATGGTAAAGAACGAGCTATATTTGGAAATGTGGTGCATGTTGTAAAAAGAATGGAGGGAGTAAGAGAGAGAAAGAGAGAGGGAAACAGAGAGAAAAAAAAAAAGTGAAGCATCAGCTCTTACACTCTCTCTGCCTCGTACTCTATTCACAAGATAGAATTGTTTGCTTTCTGCTTGCCGCTCAAACGCTCACCTCCCCAATGTTTGTCCTCCGCCTTCACCAAACACTATTTTTCCGTGAACCTCTTAATCCCTTCCCGCTCGCTCAGTCCAATAAAAGATTTTCGTCAATTTTCCAACGTGAATGAGTGATCGATACTCGTCCATCACCTCGCTGTGCTTCGTCTGTGTCGTGTTGCTGCGTCTATCTTGCTGTAACCCATCCGTGCCACCTTCCCTTCATGATATTGATAGTTTTAATCACACACTCGCCTCTAATCACCTCATAACTTTGCTGGTTTATTGCCGTAACTATCATTTTACTGTTGATGTGACTGGTGTGGTTTCTAATGGTGCACTAACTCTTATAATCGTATATCGTTTCTGTCACTTGATCTCACTCTTGCACATTTTCCGCTTCAAAATATAGGTCGCGTCCAAAACTCTAAATCCGATCGAGAGAGACTTGACAAGAAAACTAAAGGCGGGTGATCGAAGGGACGAAGGGTAAGGGTGGCGCCAGAACCTTACGTCCTTTACAACGAATAGCAATAGCAGGTTATTTGTATCGTCATCTCTTCGGGAAATAACACTCACTCTCTCCCATTTTCATTTCCTTCCCCCAGAAACCCACAAGATCTTTCAACGCTCTTGCTTATCTAAATTAAACTTCAAATTTCTCTCCTCGCTTCCGTAACTCAAGCCAGGTAATCAGTCTCTAAGCATGACCTTGAAACTTGTGACTCTATTATTAAGCGTCTCGCGAGGAATTTAATACTGTGAAATATCCAAGATGGTTTTCACTCTAGTTACTTCTTTGCTTGCTTTGCTTTGCTTGCGGGGCTGGCCGGGGGGGAGGGGGGGGACAAGACGGGGAAGCTCTCTACCTCCTCTCACCGTTGTAGGTAATCACGGCAAAGTAACCACGAGGAGATGATGTGGAAGGAAGAGCACTCAGTCTGGTGTGGCAAGAGAGGATTTTTTTTTCTTCTTCTAAGGATTCAAGTTTCTGAGAGAGAGAATGTAATCCCTTTCCCCTTAACAACACGCACGCACACACACACGCACACGCACATTCACATACACAAATTGGAGAGGGAAAAAAAATCTTACGTGAGAACGGAAGAACTTCACCACTGGACCAACCTAGACTATCCTTGTCGTGAACTTCCTCCATTGAGACGACGTAATGGGCTCGTCTGCGTTAGGGACCTCCTCGTGTGGCTGTTTGGTTAGTTCGTTCCTTCATTCGTTAGAGATAGAGAGAGTAAAAATAGAGACAAAGAAAGAAAAAGAGAGAGAGAATGTCATTAACCTGAAGTCTTTATTTAATCGTAAGTTTGTTAATCTATACGTGAATTCCGTTTTCCAGCCTTGTATAATGAAATGTAAAAATGTATAGATGACAGGGCAGAAAAAATATCATGAAAGAAAAAGCAGAAGTAATAAGAAAAAATATATATATAGGTAAGAAGTATTGCTAATAAGAACCCATCCTAATAATTCGGCAAAAATCAGGAAAAAAGGAAAATTCAAATAAAAGAGCAAAGAAAGGAGTAGAATTAAGAGAGGATGTAAATTCAATGACAATGGAGGAAGAAAAAATGGGAAAAGAGATGGAAAAGGTTAGATTGGAAAAGAAAGTTGATGAGAAGGAAGATAACACGAGAGAGAGAGAGAGAGAGAGAGAGAGAGAGAGAGAGAGAGAGAGAGAGAGAGAGAGAGAGAGAGAGAGAGAGAGAGAGAGAGAGAGAGAGAATTTTATTTGATCTTGAGGAAACAATCAAATTATTTTCCTTTCCAGTAAATCATTGGTTTTAATTTTTATTTGCAAAACAAAATCTCTCTCTCTCTCTCTCTCTCTCTCTCTCTCTCTCTCTCTCTCTCTCTCTCTCTCTCTCTCTCTCTCTCTCTCTCTCTCTCATTATAATATACATCAAAAGCTGCTTAAAATATGAGTTGAAACCTTTTGAATCAACATTTTTTTGTGTATATCCATTCATGTTCCTTGCTCGTAAACCATCGATGATCAGGGACGAGTAAACAAAAATATACAAGTTTATCATAATAATTAAGAGAATGAATTTACAGTATTACCCTTTTTATTTACCAAGTTCATAAGGCGTAAGTAAGTTGAGTGAAAATGAGTATAATTTGATACAAGTTTATTCATTCTTTGGTCTCTAACTGGTATTATCATTATTTTGAAATCATTGACGCTTCTGTAACCTTTCAATTTTGTTACCTTACCCGTTACACTTCACCTCGTCTTCTAACACAGACCAGAGACTCGGGAGGATGTGGACCTTTCATTCAATTACGGTTATTCCTTGAAAGCGTTGTATAATCTCCTTCATTCATAGTATACATTGAATTCCCAGGAGTCCGTTTATCCCTGCGTGGAATCAAATCAGAAGTTCCAAGGCATGAATGTAAGGGTGAACGGACGTGTGTGACCTATTTGACAACGTTGAACTATTTTGATAATTAAAGCAATCTATTCGGTATTTATTTTAGCTTGACGTGTGTGATCGAGTGTGTGTTTTTTATGTTCCTTGTAGCTATTGAATTCACGTGATGTTCCGGCCTTCCTTTGAGATATAGAGGAAGGTTTAACGAGAGAGAGAGAGAGATGTCATTCACCTGCACTCCTTACTTAATCGTGAATTTGTTCATCAGGATGTGAACAACGCTTTGCAACCTTGTATAACGAAATGTAGAAATGTATATATGACAAGAGAGTCCCGTCCAATGTTTTATTTGAAGTATCTGAGAAGAGGAGAGAAGAAATAATAGTAGAGATGAACTGAAATATAATGAATAAAAAAAAAAAAAAAAAAAAGTGATTAACTTAAGAAGTATTGGAAAAAAAATATATATCATAGTAAAAAATCAAATAAAAATGTAACGAAAGAAATAGAAACCAAAGAGGAAGAAAAGTTGACGAATCTGGAGAAAGAAGAGTAAAGGGGAGATGAAAAAGGCTAAATTGGAGAAGAAAGATGAGGAGGATAATAACAAAAGAAGAGAGGAGGAGGAGGAGGAGGATAAGGAAGAAGAAGAAAAGGAAAAGGAAGAGGGAGGAGGAGGAGGAGGCAAAGGAAGAAGAGAAGAAGAAGGAGAGGAGGAAGATGAAAAGCAGCCAGTCTGTCGTTTCTCAAGATAACGAAGACAAAGTTATGGTTCTTCTATCAGTCCTTGCAGTGCGTTTAGTGGCTGTGGAAATGCTGTAAGTTTTGCGTTGTTTCTTCAGATTGTAAGTGATTCCTGAGCTTTCCTTCACCTTTTCCAGCGTCGGGTTTTGTGTTGACCTCCTTCACCCCTTCTTTCATGTTATTTATTGCTTATTTTACGTACGAGTCAAGGCACTTTTGGTACAGACTTTCCTACTTTGCAACGCCACGGAAAATTTACAGCCATATATTTCATAGAGGTTTTTGTTTGCTATGGAGGGAAACTCGGGTCCACAGACAGGGATTAGGAACGTAAGGGAAACTACAGAGCAAGGAAACACAACAGGGGAAATAAACACGCCAGGGAACTAATGGGAGGACAGGGAAATAAACGAAAGGAGAAGACAGATACAAAATAAATAATGAATAATGAAATGAAAAAGTCAAAAATTTGTATGCAAGTTATTTTCTATCATATATATTTTGCAGCTTTTGTTTATATTGCTTGTTTGTTATTCCTGAAAACTCTAATATTCGACCTAAATCTTAAAATCATAGACCGGATTCTTTATCACTGACGCCTATGTGATTACAACCTTATACCGTCCCCGGAGCTCCTATACACAGTCGTTGATAGGTTAGGTTAGGTTAGGTTAGGTTAGGTTAGGTTAGGTTAGGTTAGGTTAGGTTAGGTTAGGTTAGGATTGAGGCATTGGTATTGGCAGCACGTGGATGTATAGTCTTCAAACACTCGAGAAATGCTGAAAAAACAGTCAACTTAACGGCGTGACTTGAACTCGGGACACCTAACTTATCACTTTAATGCGTTTGCCACTGCATCTCCGCCTCGAGCAGATAGACCGGCGTAGAGGGCGAGGGGAGGGATCAAAGAGGTAGATTTTTGCGGTTGAGTTATTATGGAAGGAAGTATTTGATGTTTTGAGAGAAAAGGTTGTAGTGGTGATGGTGGTGGTGGTGGTGGTCGATATTAACATGGTTTTGAACTTTAGGAAAACTGCATTGTTGAATACACACAGACACACAGACACACACACCACAGACACAGACACACGTACATACACATTTGACCTATACACCGAGAGACGAGTGATCGCACATAAATGCATCACTTTGTCCTGCTTCGAAACTCATGACTCGTTTCTGCTTCGTTGGCTTGGAGGGTTGAGAGGCGCCGCGATCCCTCAGAGACACGCAGAACCCCACGGCTCTCCTTCACTACCTTTGATCTTCTTGGCAGGAAGCAGTGTCCTCCTTCAGTAAGAGGCTATAAATGGGACATCACATGAACTGGGCTTCTATCAGAATGTATAATCCCGCCAGTGAGGAGCGTAGCGGCGAAAGACTTCAAAACACCACACACACATACACATACACATACACATACACATACACACACACACATACATACAAATGATCGACACTGATTATGATCCCTTTTCGGACTGTATTTATATCAGTTTTTGTTCGCTGAGGTTGAACGCAAAACATTACTGCTGGAGTGTTTTGTCAGCCTTTGAAAACATGACCCACATCACAAACAGTAGGAATTCCCGAGGCATTGTAACCTTTAACCCTTTTTGATGAGGTTGTGGGTTGTGTAACTGGGCCGTGTTATAAGGCGTGCGGAGGCGGGTGTCTGTGAGTGGTAGTTCGATAGTCAGTTGTCTGGGTGGGCGTAAGATGAGGTGCTTTCTGCAAAGATAGCTGAAGCTTCAATTTCCCGCCGCCTTTCTTATTCGAGAGCAAAATCTTTTCTCTATAACTTTCATATTTGACTTAATTTGATTCCCATGTAATCTCGGTTATTGGTGTTTCCATGGTAATTTCCCTTCATATCCAAGGAAATGCAATTAGACAAGAATGGTTATCATAGCCACTCGACAGAAAATTTAATCCTATGTAACGGGAAAAAAAATTGCAGTAAGTTCAATTTCTATCAAGTATACACTTTTCCTGGTATATTTATTTGTTCAATCATGTTAGACTTACTATAATATCTTGTTAGGAAATTTTTTCAGCCCAAAATTTCTTCATTTATGAATATAACTGACTTTATGGGAAAATATGTATCCACCTTTTATTCAGTGGCCAATATAAGAATTCAGAAAATCGAGTGGAGTCTTGAGCATCAGTTGTAATCAAAAGTCTAAACCTTTCAAGGGGGAACCGCACTCTGTCCGCCGCACACACGCACAAAGAATTTCCTGAAGTCGTAGCAGCACCAGCTTGACCTCAATACTTCCTCCTCAAAGTAAAGGCTGCGTGTCCTGCCTACGGGCGAGGCATTTACAGGCTGCAGCACTGGCAAGGCTGCAACTCAAGGAAAAAAAAATCTGCGCATTAGTGGTGGTGGTGGTGGTGGTGGTGGTGGTGGTGATGGTGGTGGTGGTGGTGGTGGTGGTAGTGGAAGAAAAAAGTGTTGGGAGCAGGATCGGTGGACCAGGATCAGCCAGATTGTGGGATAGATTTCTTATTAAGTTTGTGGAAGTTTGTGTCCGTGAAGAAATGGTGTGCAGACCAGTAGGAGGAGGAGGAGGAGGAGGAGGAGGAGGAAGGAAGGAAGGAAAAAAAAACAATGAGAAGGGAGAATTACGAGGAGAGGAAAGAGAGGAGAAAGAGAACGAGGACGAGGACAACGAGAACGAAGTAGATTAAACACCGACCACAGTTAGTCTGAGGAAGGAAAACAAATTGCATCTCCCTCCCTCCCTTTGTTTTTCTATAAAGGCATCTGTTAGCCTGTTTGTCCTTCTTCCTTGTTATCTACCCTTTATTTATATTCCCTTTACCTCCTCCTTCTTTCTCTCCTATTGTTAGTCTCTCCACTCCCCCGTCTCTCCACTCCTCCACTCTCTCCTCCACTCATCCATCGGTCTCTCCACTCCTCCATTGTTCCCTCCATCCCCTCCATTACCCTCCTGTTCCAGCAAAATTAGTTTGGTTCATCTGGGTTCTTTCTGGAGCACCACACACACACACACACACACACACACACACACACACACACACACACACATATTCACCAGTGCTCGGTCATCCCTCGCTTCACTCTAGCCCCAAAAGTCCAAACTAAGTTCCTGGTCTATTTGTAAGCCAAGACCTAAATGAGTGAGTTTCCCATAATGATTTTTACCTTCGAAGTTGGGGGTCTGTGCTCGTCTGGGTGAAGGAGGGAGAGTTTACACAGGAGGAAATGAAGGAAACTCGTTCGTTCCCTTAACAGATTTCTTTTGAACATCATCGTCACCTTAATTTTGGTTTTAATTAGTGATTTAATTAGGCAGGAGTTTTTGAATGTAAGTAATTTGATCTATAATTTTTGAGGTAAATAATATTGCTTCATGTTGGATTAAATGTTGAGGTTTTGATTTGGCTCATTATGTTTTTTTTGTATTGGGAGTTCAATTCTTTCTTCTCTGTATTAAGGGAATGGGATCCGCTTGGGCATATCGGATCCGGAATACAATTACTGTAGGAGAAGTATGGGAGCGAGAATACTGTTACTGTAGGAATAATAGTAGAGTTTCGTCGTTAGTTTATTCGTTTCGTTTCACATTCCTTCGTTACGGATTAGATGTATGGGAATGTTAAGGGCCTTGTTAAAGTTGACGAGGCCTAATAAAATATGTTTTGATAAATCTAAAAAAAAATAGTAATAGTAGCCCTAATGTTTTTTTATTTTTTATTTTTTATATATATATAGTAATGTATGTAATAGTAATGCTTTGAAATGTATTCGTATATATTTGTATTTTCTCTTATGGAAATATACTACTTTCTTTTTTTTTCTCCCTTTTTGACACAATCTTCCCACGTCAAAACCACATCAGATATCATTCCCTCGTCTGGCAAGGGATGTAAGTCTAAGCCAGTGTGTATTATCTCCTCGAGTATTCCTTCTATACATTGATACTACATAGCACGAGTAATAATAATAGTAGTAGTAGTTTTATGGCTTCCCTTTCCTCCTTCCTCAGACTTAACCTCTCTCTGTGCTGCCTTACGTCCCAGGGCAATGAACTGAAAGATTTCTTTTCCTTAACCCTTACATCCATCCATCCACCCATCCATCCACCCATCCACCCATCTACCCACCCATCCACCCACCCATCCATCCACCCACCCGTCCATCCACCCACCTACACACCCATTCACCCATCCACCCAGCAACCCCATCCACCGTTCATCCATCCTACCACCCAACCATCCACCCACCCACCCACTCCTTACAGTGATAAGTTATTTATCTTTTCTTGGGTCGCTGGGTGGTGTGTTTACAAACGTGGCAGTCCTTTTGTGTTTCTGTTCGTTTTGTTAGTCAAAATTATACCAAAAATGATAATGACAATAATAAAAATAATAATGATAATAATAATACACATACTAATAATACTAATGATAAATATAATAATAATAATAATAATGATACGACTACTACTACTAATAATAATGATAATAATAATGATAATAATAATGATAACAATAATAATAGCAATAATAATAATAATAATAATAATGATAATGATAAATTTTAATGATGTGTGTTTTTGGGTATGTTTGGGGGTAGAAAGTATGTGTGAGTGTGTTTAGGTGTGTGTTTGGATGTGTGTGTGTGTTGAGTGTGTTATTTATGTTATTTTTCAGGTTTCTGTAACAATTGTAGATTTTTTATTTTGTCGCCCCAAAATTTTTCCGCGTAAATTTGGTCGAATGTGTTTTTGCCATTTTACTCAGAAAATATTTGTCGTACAGCAATAATGTATAGATGTTAATATGTTAAGTTTGATGTTATCTATAGAATGGTGAAATCAGATTTAAATTATACCTTATAGTTTAGTAGGAAATTTAAGTTTTGTTGAAATTTTGTCAAAAAAATTTATATAATATTTTCTCAGTTACTAATATACCAATTTCATTCTACTATAGCTCAAAAGAACGGGCGTCTCCTGCTCTTTATTTACTATGTTCCAAGTCTTTTACGTAAACCTCATAGTTTTTGAGTTATTTAACAAAACGGGATTTGTTAAAAAAAATCTAAGGGTGTTGCCTTGGAAATTTCATGAAAATTTTCACACCTCAGAATCTCATGAAAATTTATATATATAGGTTTTCAAGGATAAGGAACACGAATATAGACTCAATTTTATCAGTACTATAATATTAAACACTATATAAACATTGTATTTTAATTATTTATTTATTTATTTTTTATTTTTTTATATATATAGGAAGGAAGGAAAATGTTTATAGATACTAACATTCTCTCTCTCTCTCTCTCTCTCTCTCTCTCTCTCTCTCTCTCTCTCTCTCTCTCTCTCTCTCTCTCTCTCTCTCTCTCACCTTTGTATTTTGTCCAGCTCTGAGATGAGGGAATATTAATGAAAAAAATAAATATCGATGATAAAAATAAATAATAATGATAAACATCAATAATAATGATAAAAATAAATATTAATGATAAAAATAAATATTAATGATAAAAATAAATATTAATGATAAAAATAAATATTAATGATAAAAATAAATAATAATGATAAAAATCAAATATTAATGATAAAAATAAATAATAATGATAAACATAAATATTAATGATAAAAATAAATATTAATGATAAAAATAAATATTAATGATAAAAATAAATATTAATGATAAAATAAATATAATGATAAAAATAAATATTAATGATAAAAATAAATATTAATGATAAAAATAAATATAATGATAAAAATAAATATTAATGATAAAAATAAATATTAATGATAAAAATAAATATTAATGATAAAAATAAATATTAATGATACAAAATAAATATTAATGATAAAAATAAATATTAATGATAAAAATAAATATTAACGATAAAAATAAATATCAACGATAAAAATAAATATTAATGATAAAAATAAATATTAATGATAAAAATAAATATTAATGATAAAAATAAATATTAACGATAAAAATAAATATTAATGATAAAAATAAATATTAATGATAAAAATAAATATTAATGATAAAAATAAATATTAATGATACAAAATAAATAATAATGATAAAAATAAATATTAATGATAAAAATAAATATTAATGATAAAAATAAATATTAATGATAAAAATAAATATTAATGATAAAAATAAATATTAATGATAAAAATAAATATTAATGATAAAAATAAATATAACGATAAAAATAAATATTAATGATAAAAATAAATATTAATGATAAAAATAAATATTAATGATAAAAATAAATATTAATGATAAAAATAAATATAATGATAAAAATAAATATAATGATAAAAATAAATATTAATGATAAAAATAAATATTAATGATAAAAATAAATATTAATGATAAAAATAAATATTAATGATAAAAATAAATATTAATGATAAAAATAAATAATAATGATAAAAATAAATATTAATGATAAAAATAAATATTAATGATAAAAATAAATATTAATGATAAAAATAAATATTAATGATAAAAATAAATATTAATGATAAAATAAATATTAATGATAAAAATAAATATTAATGATAAAAAACAAATATAATGATAAAAATAATATTAATGATAAAAATAAATATTAATGATAAAAATAAATATTAATGATAAAAATAAATATTAATGATAAAAATAAATATTAATGATAAAAATAAATATTAATGATAAAAATAAATATTAATGATAAAAATAAATAATAAAAATAATATAATGATAAAAATAAATATTAATGATAAAAATAAATATTAATGATACAAAATAAATATTAATGATAAAATAAATATTAATGATAAAAATAAATATTAATGATAAAAATAAATATTAACGATAAAAATAAATATCAACGATAAAAATAAATATTAATGATAAAAATAAATATTAATGATAAAAATAAATATTAATGATAAAAATAAATATTAATGATAAAAATAAATATTAATGATAAAAATAAATATTAATGATAAAAATAAATATTAATGATAAAAATAAATATTAATGATAAAAATAAATATTAATGATAAAAATAAATATTAATGATAAAAATAAATATAATGATAAAAATAAATATTAATGATAAAAATAAATATTAATGATAAAAATAAATATTAATGATAAAAATAAATATTAATGATAAAAATAAATATTAATGATAAAAATAAATATTAATGATAAAAATAAATATTAATGATAAAAATAAATAATAATGATAAAAATAAATATTAATGATAAAAATAAATATTAATGATAAAAATAAATATTAATGATAAAAATAAATATTAATGATAAAAATAAATATTAACGATAAAAATAAATATTAATGATAAAAATAAATATTAATGATAAAAATAAATATTAATGATAAAAATAAATAATAATGATAAAAATAAATATTAATGATAAAAATAAATATTAATGATAAAAATAAATATTAATGATAAAATAAATATTAATGATAAAATAAATATTAATGATAAAAATAATATTAACGATAAAAATAAATATTAATGATAAAAATAAATATTAATGATAAAAATAAATATTAATGATAAAAATAAATATTAATGATAAAAATATATATTAATGATAAAAAATAAATATAATGATAAAAATAAATATTAATGATAAAAATAAATATTAATGATAAAAATAAATATTAATGATAAAAATAAATATTAATGATAAAAATAAATATTAATGATAAAAATAAATAATAATGATAAAAATAAATATTAATGATAAAAATAAATATTAATGATAAAAATAAATATTAATGATAAAAATAAATATTACGATAAAAATAAATATTAATGATAAAAATAAATATAATGATAAAAAATAATAATAATGATAAAAATAAATATAATGATAAAAATAAATATAATGATAAAAATAAATATTAATGATAAAAATAAATATTAAAGATAAAAATAATAATAGTGATAAAAATAAATATTAATGATAAAAATAAATATTAATGATAAAAATAAATATTAATGATAAAAATAAATATTAATGATAAAAATAAATATTAATGATAAAAATAAATAATAATGATAAAAATAAATATTAATGATAAAAATAAATATTAATGATAAAAATAAATATTAATGATAAAAATAAATATTAATGATAAAAATAAATATTAATGATAAAAATAAATATTAATGATAAAAATATATAATAGTGATAAAAAACAAATAATAGTGATAAAAATAAATATTAATGTTAAAAATAAATATTAATGATAAAAATAAATATTAATGATAAAAATAAATATAATGATAAAAATAAATATTAATGATAAAAATAAATATTAACGATAAAAATAAATATTAATGATAAAAATAAATATTAATGATAAAAATAAATATAATGATAAAAATAAATATTAATGATAAAAATAAATATTAATGATAAAAATAATATTAATGATAAAAATAAATATTAATGATAAAAATAAATATTAATGATAAAAATAAATATTAATGATAAAAATAAATAATAATGATAAAAATAAATATTAATGATAAAAATAAATATTAATGATAAAAATAAATATTAATGATAAAAATAAATATTAATGATAAAAATAAATATTAATGATAAAAATAAATATAATGATAAAAATAAATATTAATGATAAAAATAAATATTAATGATAAAAATAAATATTAATGATAAAAATAAATATTAATGATAAAAATAAATATATAATGATAAAAATAAATATTAATGATAAAAATAAATATTAATGATAAAAATAAATATTAACGATAAAAATAAATATTAACAATAAAAATAAATATTAATGATAAAAATAAATAAGTGATAAAAAAATAATAATAGTGATAAAAATAAATACTAATGATAAAAATAAATATTAATGATAAAAAATATATATAATGATAAAAATAAATATTAATGATAAAAATAAATATTAATGATAAAAATAAATATTAACGATAAAAATAAATATTAACGATAAAAATAAATATTAACGATAAAAATAAATAATAATGATAAAAATAAATATTAATGATAAAAATAAATAATAATGATAAAAATAAATATTAATGATAAAAATAAATATTAATGATAAAAATAAATATTAATGATAAAAATAAATATTAATGATAAAAATAAATATTAATGATAAAAATAAATATTAATGATAAAAATAAATATTAATGATAAAAATAAATATTAATGATAAAAATAAATATATGATAAAAAATAAATATAATGATAAAAATAAATATTAATGATAAAAATAAATATTAATGATAAAAATAAATATTAATGATAAAAATAAATATTAATGATAAAAATAAATATTAATGATAAAAATAAATATTAATGATAAAAATAAATATTAATGATAAAAATAAATATTAATGATAAAAATAAATATTAATGATAAAAATAAATATTAATGATAAAAATAAATATTAATGATAAAAATAAATATTAATGATAAAAATAAATAATAATGATAAAAATAAATATTATGATAAAAATAAATATTAATGATAAAAATAAATATTAATGATAAAAATAAATATTAATGATAAAAATAAATATAATGATAAAAATAAATATTAATGATAAAAATAAATATTAATGATAAAAATAAATATTAATGATAAAAATAAATATTAATGATAAAAATAAATATTAATGATAAAAATAAATAATAATGATAAAAATAAATATTAATGATAAAAATAAATATTAATGATAAAAATAAATATTAATGATAAAAATAAATATTAATGATAAAAATAAATAATAATGATAAAAATAAATAATAATGATAAAAATAAATATTAATGATAAAAATAAATATTAACGATAAAAATAAATATTAATGATAAAAATAAATAATAATGATAAAAATAAATATTAATGATAAAAATAAATATTAATGATAAAAATAAATATTAACGATAAAAATAAATATTAATGATAAAAATAAATATTAATGATAAAAATAAATAATAATGATAAAAATAAATATTAATGATAAAAATAAATATTAATGATAAAAATAAATATTAATGATAAAAATAAATATTAATGATAAAAATAAATATTAATGATAAAAATAAATATTAATGATAAAAATAAATATTAACGATAAAAATAAATATTAACGATAAAAATAAATATTAACGATAAAAATAAATAATAATGATAAAAAACAAGTATTAATGATAAAAATAAATAATAATACTAAAAAACAAGTATTAATGATAAAAATAAATATTAATGATAAAAATAAATAATAATGATAAAAATAAATAACAATGATAAAAAACAAGTATTAATGATAAAAATAAATATTAATGTTACAAATAAATATTAATGATAAAAATAAATATTAATGATAAAAAACAAATAATAATGATGAAAATAAATATTAATGATAAAAATAAATATTAATGATAAAAATAAATATTAATGATAAAAATAAATATTAATGATATAAAATAAATATTAACGATAAAAATAAATATTAACGATAAAAATAAATATTAACGATAAAAATAAATAATGTTAAAAATAAATATTAATGATAAAAATAAATATTAATGATAAAAATAAATATTAATGATAAAAATAAATATTGACGATAGAAATAAATTTTAACGATAGAAATAAATGTTAACGATAAAAATAAATAATAACGATAAAAAACAAATAATAATGATAAAAATAAATATTAATGATAAAAATAAATATTAATGATAAAAATAAATATTAATGATAAAGATAAATACTAACGATAAAAATAAATAATAATGATAAAAAACAAATAATAATGATAAAAATAAAAATTAATTATAAAAATAAATATTAATGATAAAAAATAAATAATAATGATAAAAATAAATAATTATGATAAAAATAAATATTAACGATAAAAATAAATATTAATGATAAAAAACAAATAATGATTAAAATAAATATTAATGATAAAAATAAATATTAATGTTAAAAATAAATATTAATGTTAAAAATAAATATTAATGATAAAAATAAATAATAATGATAAAAATAAATATTAACGATTAAAATAAATATTAACGTTAAAAATAAATATTAACGATAAAAATAAATATTAACGATAAAAATAAATATTAATGATAAAAATAAATATTAATGATAAAAATAAATAATAATGATAAAAATAAATATAATGTTAAAAATAAATATTAATGATAAAAATAAATATTAATGATAAAAATAAATATTAATGATAAAAATAAATATTAATGATAAAATAAATATTAATGATAAAAAATAAATAATAATGATAAAAATAAATATTAATGATAAAAATAAATATTATGATAAAAATAAATATAATGATAAAAATAAATATTAATGATAAAAATAATATAATGATAAAAAATAAATAATAATGATAAAAATAAATATTAATGATAAAAATAAATATTAATGATAAAAATAAATATTAATGATAAAAATAAATATTAATGATAAAAATAAATATTAATGATAAAAATAAATATTCATGATAAAAATAAATAATAATGATAAAAATAAATATTATGATAAAAATAAATATTAATGATAAAAATAAATATTAATGATAAAAATAAATATTAATGATAAAAATAAATAATAATGATAAAAATAAATAATAATGATAAAAATAAATATTAATGATAAAATAAATTAATGATAAAAATAAATATTAATGATAAAAATAAATATCTAATAAAAATAAATATAATGATAAAAATAAATATTGATGAAAAAAATAAATAATGATGATAAAAATAAATAATGATAAAAAATAAATAATGATACAAATAAATAATGATGATAAAAATAAATATTGATGATACAAATAAATATTAATGATACAAATAAACAATGATGATATAAATAAATAATGATAAAAATAAATAATGATACAAATAAACAATGATGATATAAATAAACATTGATGATAAAAATGATAAATATATATATATATATATATATATATATATATATATATATATTATATATATATATATATATATATATATATATATATATATATATCTAATATAATTAAAAAATTAAAAAATATATATATATATATATATATATATATATATATATATATATACATATATATCTCTAATATAAATTTTCTTTTAAATATATATATATATATATATATATATATATATATATATATATATATATATACAGATGGGGTGTGACTGCATTGAAAAGGGGCGTGGTTAATGCTTGCATGCCCGGTAGTTGCCAATTTGTCGCTACAATTAATAATTTGGTTTACAGGAATTGCTGTAGACGGCAGTGTAAGGGTTAAATGGAGTCACTTGATTGGGTCACAGGTAAGAGGAAGTCGTAGGATTGAGAAAAAATGAGAGAGAGAGAGAGAGAGAGAGAGAGAGAGAGAGAGAGAGAGAGAGAGAGAGAGAGAGAGAGAGAGAGAGAGAGAGATAGAGAGAGAATATTAGTAGTTGTTACAGTATAGGAAATAAAGGAAGGATGAAGCCATAGTAAAGAGAGTGAAGGAACGCCTTTCATGATATCCTTTTGGTCATCCTTACAACGTGTTCTTGCCGCTTCCTCTTTTGTGTCTGCGGTGACATCATTACCTCCTCCTCCTCCTCCTTCCTCCTCTTCCTCCTCCGCCTTCTTAAGTCTTCTGCAGCCTCCTGATAACACCTTCGGGAGCCGCTGTCCTTTAGGCTGTCCTCTTCCCCCTCCTCCTCCTCTCCCTCCCCCTCCTTCTCCTCCTCCTCCTCTTCCTCCTCCTCCTCTTCCTCTTCCTCTTCCTCCTCCTCTTCCTCCTCCTCCTCTCTCATTTTCATCTGCCATCTTTTTGGGAAGGCTGGAGAATGACGAGGAGCAGGAGGAAAAGGAGAAATTGGAGGAGGAGGAGGAGGAGGAGGAGGAGGAGGAGGAGGAGGAGGAGGAGGAGGAAGAGGAGGAGGAAGAGGAGGAAGAAGAAGAAGAGGAAGAGAAGAGGAAGAAGAAGTGATCATAACAGAAATCGTGAAGAACGTAGGAGAGAAAAAAAAACAAAAAATGGGAACAATCTATTTTTCCTAGAAACTGTGAGCATCAGACACACACACACACACACACACACACACACACACACACACACACACACACACACACACACATGAAGTCTGACAAAGCACCTGTTGTACCTGGTGTGTGTCGGTGAGCGTCAACACTTGCATTGTGTGGGGTGAGCGAGGAAGACCCTCAGACCAGCCTTGTCGAGCTGTTGAAACCGAGGCGGAGGAAGGAAAACAGTGTCTCTTTCGTCGCCTTGACCCAGCCGTTCATGACCCCACACGAGAGAGAGAGAGAGAGAGAGAGAGAGAGAGAGAGAGAGAGAGAGTGAGAGAGTGAGAGAGTGAGAGAGTGAGAGTGTGAGAGTGACGTCAGATAGTGAGTGTGCTGTAGCCTCGAGGAGTAAGTGGATTGGATGGAATGAAATGTTTTATCCATTAATAGAATGACATTGTATAAATAAAACAGAGACGAGGGGTGACTGCAGCTATACATAGATAGTGAAGGCAGAAAATATGAATCGCTATAACTATAAATACAACGAAATGAAGATAGAAATAGAAGTAGATGAGGAGGTGGAGGAGGGAGAAAATGAGGCATAAAATAGATATACCATGAATTCTTGACCATAGCCATGAAGGACCCACTGAACTTAACTTGCTAAGGATATCCTACCACTGGGTCCTTAACACGCAGACTCACGAAGGCCAACGGTGGGATGCCTATAGTCGCTCCCTCCTGACACTCTCCCCGTGATGGATGAGGCCCCGGTGAGCCCCTGCTGCCGATAACACTCACCGGGAAAAGGAAAAGTTGCAGGAAAATGGAATATGGTCCTGAATTCATCGGTTGTCTCTATGTCGTTTATCATCCACGCAAGGGTGTAAGGAGGATCTGAAAAGGAGAATATGGATGATGAAATTAAAAGGAAATGTAGGGTTTTTGTGATAGGAAAGACGTAGAGAAGAGTTAATGGAGAATGTGAATGGTGGGGTTAAGAGAGAAGTGTGTGTGTGTGTTTTGTTAGGTAGATGTTGGGATGTAAAATTGGGTGGATAAAGTTTATTTTTCTTTATTTTTTTTCTTACATTTTTAAACGAGAGATTGAAAGTGTAAATGTAAAGAGTGAAAGTCTGACTATTTTTTTGTTGTTGTTTTTATTGAGGTAATGCTATTTTTCTATCCTCTTTTTTATTATTATTATTATTATTTTATCTTATTTATACGCATAGCAACTGGTTATTTTTTTGTTTTATTATTTTATTTACGTCACATCTACCGTTAATTTTAAATGCAATAAAAAAAATGGCGATAAATAATACCCCATCAAACATCAAATATTCATTCACACAAATTGTATAATTATATCCGTCAAATGGTTCCTGGTAGTAAAATTAATTGAATAAAACTTAAATTGAATCGAACTTACTGACACATTCTTTTTTTTATACATTACTAAAGAGATTTTTTATATGAATATTGTAAAACAGATATTCTTATTAACAACTCTTTGGATTTTAACGTAAGACTATTGTAGGTGTGTGTGTGTGTGTGTGTGTGTGTGTGTGTGTGTGTGTGTGTGTGTGTGTGTGTGTGTGTGTGTGCAAATATAAGCTCCTTTGATGGTCTTTCTTATGTTGTATAGCTATGATGTGTACTTCCTTATCTTAGGGAAGGAGATAAGTCTTGAAAGAGGCGCAGGAAAAGGTACTTACCTCTTACTGCTCCTTATCTCGGAGGGGAAAATGAGAGGAAAAACATATGAGCTAGGGAGTATTAGGGTCTCTCTCTCTCTCTCTCTCTCTCTCTCTCTCTCTCTCTCTCTCTCTCTCTCTCTCTCTCTCTCTCTCTCTCTCTCTCTCTCTCTCTCTCTCTCTCTATTTCATACACACACACAGTAAGTTCAGCAAAATTAAATATTCCGAATTTTTTTTTTTGTCCCCGGTGATTTCATGAATAGAAATTATGTTTGTTCAGATATAAAACACAAGAGTTACACAGTGCGCTTTTGTAGTTATTTTCAAAGCCAAGGTCATGTCATTAATTTTGTGACTCTAGATATGTTCTTCTATAACTTTAAAATATAGATAGATAGCTAGATAGATAGATAGATAGATAGGGATTTCGTTGGGTGTGTCTATCAGAGTCGAAATGAAACACCACCTCACTGAAGCATTTTTCACTAGTGCTTTGAAAGGGAAGCTTAGAGCGAAGAGAGCTGTGTTTAGTTACTGCGATGAGAGAGAGGAAGAGAGAGAGGCAGAGAGAGGCAGAGGTTAGAGGTAATTACAAAAGAAGACCAAAAAATAACAGGCCTCTAATCAGATGGTACACTTCAAAAGAAATTTATAAACCTTAAATCAATTAGAATCAAAACCCTTTCAACGATGCGACAGCCAGGGACGTGACATGAAAAGGGACACCAAGGGAACAGAGGAGAGTGGAAAGGTACAAATGGAGAGAAGGGAGGGAGAGAAAGGAGAGGAGAAAGTGGAGAGAAAAATATAGGAATGGTCGAATGAGAAAGAGAATACAGGAATAGATAGATGGGAAGAGGAAGAGGAAGAGGAGGAGGAGGAATGAATGGAGAGAAAGCTAGGAATACGTAAGAAAAAAATGGACAGAAGGAAGGAAGGAGGAATGGAAGAGATAAATGAAAGGGGAGGGAAAGGAAAAATATAGAGTAGAGGAGGAAGGGGGACAAGGGTGAGGAGAGGGAAGGGAAAGGAAGAGTAAGTGAGGGGTGACACAAAGGTGGGAAGGAGGAGGAGGAGGAGGAGGAGGAGGGGGAGGAGGAGGAGGATATATAAGGGTTGGTCTCTATCATCACCAATAGTATCAGTAGTAGTAGTAGTCAATTTTGTTCTTCCTCCCTTCCCTATAAACATGAAAAGAGGAGAAAAGAAAAAAAAAATAAAGAAAAAAGTATAAATAAACATAGAATAAACAAAAATGAAGAAGAAATAATAATACTAATAATACATAGATTGAATACGATAATTACTTACACTTGTCCGGCTGCAGTAGAAGGTTTGAGGAGAGCTAATCAGTGATGTAACCTGTTATTACTGTTATTAGGTGACATCACAGGTGTTCTTACATATTACAGTAGATAACGCTCCCCTCATGAATATTAGAGACTCATATAGAAGCTTTTATAGAGACTCCGCTTAAAAGACTCGGTGGAATATTAACTATAACCAAAATAAGTAAAAAAAATGACCAAGAGCAATATAGAGAAGTTACTCCATAATGTCGTGACTTCGTTTTCTATCCTTTCACCTTCCACAGAAAACCAGTTCGATGTGAAAGTCAGCTAAAGTAATTCTCCTAGCCTTCGAGAAATCCATTACTTCTTATCTTCCATTACTCTCACTATTTCCTTGTTATTAATGTCTTTCCAGGTCTCCTTCATCCTGTTCAGTCCCTTGTGTGTCTTTCCATGTGTCAATTCCTATGATCTTATTTTCCTTTCCAACTGTACCTAAGGGATGATAACCTTTGCCTTTCATACTTTCACTTATGCAGTTGACAAATTATGCAAATAGTCATGAATTTTGCATCTATGTATAATGTGTTAGTGTTGTCAGATCCATGGGAAGGCGATTGAGAAAACTTGCACATATTAGCGTGTGTTTATTTGATGAGTAATATTGTACAGTCACATGTTCTCCTTATAGAGTAAATAGATCAGAAAATCAAAGTTATTCTGGTATTTTTAGGAAGGTCATTGCAGAGCCTCCATAAAGGTAGTGTTTGAAATCCAGTAAAAACGCATAAATCACGATATTCATTGCATCAAAATTAAGGACGAGGAGGTAATCAGCGTCACTTCATATTTAATTATGATTGACAGTGAATCACATGATGAGAGAAGCCTTCAATTATTAGTTATGAGAGTAATTCCTCTTGAATACCGATGCGTCCCGCTGTCGTGTCATAATAATAATTCTCTGCCATTCAGTGTTAGGGGATCGTAAATAGTAATGTATGTGGTAATGTTTAATAAGAATATTTAACCCAGAGGACGATATAAGGGAGAAAGGAGGGGAGGAGGTGTATTTTACTACTACTACTACTACTACTACTACTACTACTACTACTACTACTACTACTACTACTACTACTACTACTACTACTACTACTACTACTAAACTCTATTCAAAAATCGCAGGCGGACGATGCCCCGCCTTTCCTGCCTCCCTCACCCTGAGAATGGCTGCTGAAATGATGGGTGGAGCGTCATTAGTTTGGATTCATTTTGGTGATCTGGATAGGGGGGCTGGGGAGATGAGAGGGCAGACCCCTGTTAATCCTCTCAGGTCCACTAGGGACCTGAGAGGATCAACAGGGGTCTGCCCTTAACCCCTTCCACCCCCTTAACCCCTTCAGGTATAGGGTAGAAGGTTTTTTGCTACTGCCGTTAAAACTGTTTGTCATACACGAAAACGTTTTGAACAAATTTTATTATAAATTGGAATATCTAAAAGTTTTATTGAAGTCATTTTTCACGTATCTGTGACGGTAAGGAATTTTTTATTTTGTGGTCCGAAAATGTCGACCAGAATTGAGGTCGAATATGTTTTTGCCATTTTACTACGAAACTATTACTCTTACAAGGAAAAGGATTATATACAAAGTTATGCAACTTGAAGAGATCTATCGATTGGTATCCTCACATTTCCAATATATGTTATACCTTTGGAGAAAAGTTAATTATTGTGAACAAAATTAATGTTTTCTTCTTTCAATTCTTACATCTATACTTATGCTCCAATTCCATATCGCTATAGCTCAAAAGAACGGGCGTGTCCTGCTCTTTCTTTTATATTCTATACTTTTTTTACGTAAACCTCATAGTTTTCGAGTTATTTCAAAATACATGATTTCTGCCAAAAAATCTAAGGTGGTACCCTTGGAAATTTCATGAAAATTTCCACACCTCGGAATTTCATGAAAATTTGTACATAAAGGTTTTCGGTCATACTGAACACGAATATGGACTCAGTTTCATCATTACTATAATATCAAACATTAAAAAAATATATAAAACAAATAAGAGATACAGGAAATACTTTCATTATTCCCGTTACCATCACCTCATATTCATTATTATTATTATTATTATTATAGTATTTATTCATTTATTCATATTAAAGAAACAATGAAGTGATATCAGGTGTTTAATTTTTCACGAGACTCAGCCTGTCACTGTCAACCAATCATCTCGCTACTACTACTACTACTACTACTACTACTACTACTACTACTACTACTACTACTACTACTACTACTACTTCTGTTCCTACTGTCAATATTTACCTGCAACACGAAGAGGAGTAAATATATTGTCTCTACGTCTTGCATCTTGCTGTGGATTTCAGTGAGTCTCTCTCTTAATTGGAAACTGTAAATATCGCACAACAGTCTTCTTCCTCTTCCTCCTCTTCCTCTTCCTCCTCCTCCTCACAGCTCTCCATACTACCTGCGTTCTCTCTCATACCTCCTTCTCTGTCCTTCGTTTCCTATATCCTTTTTCTTTCATGTCTTTCTCTTTCCTTTCGTCATGCCTTATCCACTTTTCTCTTACACTCTCTTCTCTTTATTCCTTTTTCCACTCTCTCTGCTCTTCTCTCCTTCCTCCCTCCTCCCCTTCCTTTCATGTAAGTAACCTTGTAGTCAGGATAAAGTATAAGGCTTCTTTCACGTGCATGTCCTCCGTGGGTTCAGGTCTTTTCTGCTTGCTTTCTGCTGCTCTGTCATTTTGCTTTCCTCCTTGTCAACTTTAAACGAGAGAAAAGTTCGTAGCGGCTGAAAGTGCTGGCTGGCTGGCGCTTGTCGTTTTGTTCCCTGGGCGAGCAAACACACACGCACACGCACACGCACGCACACGCACACACACATGAAATAGCATATCGCCTGTTACTTGTTTACTATAATTTCTGTTGTCAGCTTCAAAGAGACACGTTTTCTGTGGCATCAGCATGAGGGGGAGAGACTGATCTAAAACTGCCGAAGAAAACGAGGCCCTTGGTTTGGCTTCACTATACACAACCACCACCACCACCACCACCACCACCACCACCACCACCACCACCACCACCACCACCATTACCACTATTAATAACAACAACAATAACAACACGTTTCCTTTCATGCTGAGGCCACACGTGCATTGGGAGGCCATTGTACTTGCCTAACAAACGAGGCTTCTTACCCACTAAACTTTGTATATAAACACCCCCTAAGACCCGCCCAGACAGTTCATTTTTCCCAATAAACATAACCGTTCCCTCCCATGTGATGTCTCTCTCTCTCTCTCTCTCTCTCAATTTTTTTCTTATCCATGTCTAACGTTATTTTCTCGTTTTTATCTAATCAATTTTACAGAAAAACGGATAATTTAATAGCCAGGTATATTTTACGGTATAATAGATTCTTTATGGAGGTAATTAGGTAAGTGAAGTGACTAGGTGATGGTCAGGTAAACAGGTAAACAGGTAAACAGGATCCTACACCTTATACAGTCACCACCCACAGTGTTGTATTAGCTAAGAGAGGAACGCCCAACACACACACACACACACACACACACACACACACACACACGCAGAGACACACACAGGCCTGTTATGTCCCACTTAGTGAAATTAAGTTACTGCTATCATGTTCAGTTTTAATCAACACTGTCTCACATTAAGCCCATTACCGGGATAGCCTGAGGGCGAGGCTGCAGGAGGAAAGGGAGAAGCCAGTCGAGTGGTGTGAGAAAATATCCTTTTTACACCTCCCAACAAGACCTGTAAGCGATCGTATCCTGCTGTTCTCTCTCTCTCTCTCTCTCTCTCTCTCTCTCTCTCTCTCTCTCTCTCTCTCTCTCTCTCTCTCTCTCTCTCTCTCTCTCTCTCTCTCTCGCTCTGATAACGTGATGAGGTTGTTTGGTTCTCGGAAGGGAAGGGAAGAGGCAAAGGAAGGAAGGAAGGAAGAGGGGAGATAGAGAGAAAATTAAAGAGCAAAGCAAGGAGAGAGGAACATTTAAAAAGGGGGAGTTGGTAATGCAAGGACGGATGTAAACGTTAAGTTAGTGTTGTTGGAATAACTTTAAAACACTAAAATGTAGCATTGAGGAGGAGTAAAGTTTGAAAGGAGGAAGAGAAGGAAGAGGAGGAGGAAGAGTTGGAGGTAGAAAAGGAGGTAAAGAATGAGTAGGAAAGGAAATGAGAGAGAAAATAAAAAAAAAGAGAGAGTGAGAGAGAGGTGTGTGGAATAGTAAGGGAGATATACACATGTTATAGTTTATCAATATCTCCCTTAAAGTTGACAGGGAGGTGAAAACGTTCCCTAGAGGTCATTGCATGTGTCCCTCGGTGCTATGACCAACTTTTCACACCCGAGTTTGATGCTTCTCTTTAGTATTGAAACCTCCTATTGATCCCTTGAATATTTATACGTGTTATTTAGGTTTCAAATCCATTCCTCTCACCTCAACGAGCTTAATACTTGGATGGCATTTATATACATGTGTTAGATGAGATTATTAACCTAGTTTGTGTGATGTGATTTAATGTTTATTCGTATATCGTGAAAATTGGAATATGTGGGATTATTTCAATAAGTAAAAACAAGTCTATTTATTTCTCCTTCTCTTTTTAAGTCTATATTGTTACCTTTGACGTGAATAGAACTGCGTTAGAGATAGGCGAGAAATACACTTTAAGCTCTCTCTCTCTCTCTCTCTTTCCACACACACACACACACACACACACACACACACACACACACAGGTGAAGGCAGTTGTTTGTTCCCTTGCGTCTTATGGTATTTACAGTTATAGTTGCATTCACCACCACACACACCATCACTATGGCTTCTACTGTTACCACGTCACCACCACAAACACCACCTCCTGTCACCACCACAACTTCTACCTACTAACACCACACCACCACCATCACCAAAATTAACATTACCACAACCACAACCACCACAACCACAGCCATTACTACCATCCTCCCTTACCACATCCATAACCACTCCATCTTCCCTCTCACTATATACTTTTCCTCCACATTTTCCACCTAAATCTGATCGAGGCCAACCCGATATTTTGGTAAAGGAGCTCTGTATATGAATAATTGATAATCCTGAAATATTTCCCGCTGGCTGCACACATACGATATAAATATGTATATATGTATAAAGTATAGATACACGACTACGTAGATGAAAGGTAAAGAATTGATGATATTGTACATAAACATATATACTTACCCCCTTCCCTCCCTCCCTCCCATCCTGTGCACATCTTACGCATCTATGATTAATACTTTACACCTGAACAAGTCAACAGAACCAATACTAATCCCTGAACAATTATAATAGATGAATTAACGCATGATATATTTTTTTAGGACAAATGGGTCGTAAATAGATACATAAATATATAAATAGACAAAACATGATAAATAGTAAATACATAACATTCAGGAAAGGGGAATATTTGGTGGTTCCTATCAGCCTACATAACATAGGAGATAATAAATAGGACTTGGTTATAGGACATCTCTTGTTTACTGTATAGGAGTGGCCAGTGGCGTGGTTTCCTTGCATGGTAGAAAAGTGAGGCAGGAAGGAAGAGGAGGAGAAGAGGAGGGAAAGTGATAGAGGAGGTGAGGTGAGACAGGGTAAGAAAAAGGAGATGAGTTTGGGAAGAAAAATGAGGCAGAAATTTGTATAAGTAAAAAGTTGGTTGAGGAAGGCAAGGAAAGGAAGAGGAAAAGGAAGAGAAAGAGAGAAAGAGAGAGAGAAAGAGGAGGGAAGAAAGATGCTAAACACCCTAAGGAGAGAAGGAAGGATGAAGTTACAAGATTATATATATTAACTAAAGAGAATTAGGTTTTTTTTTTTTTTAAGTTGAGGAGAATGAGGTCGAGTAAGGAATGAAAACAAAAAAATGTATGCGAGAGAAAAACTTGGGCACACACACACACACACACACACACACACACACACACACACACACACACACACACACACACACACACACACACACACACACACACACAATACCTAGACTATAGCGTGACTTAGGCTCAATATAATACCTTAACATCCTGCTTAAGCCAACCTATAAACAAACACACAAAGCTGTACTCCCACCAAGTTCTCTCGCAACACAATTTACAATCACCTCCTATTCATGTCCCCCAGAAGAGCTTACTTGCATGGGCGGAAAAAAAAAAAATTGTCCCGTTAGATTACAAACTCCATTCAGTAATTCACCTTCTTTCACCTGTAATAAAGTCAGGTGGAGGGAGGAACACCTACCCTTACACCTGAGACCTTCATAACGTTGGCCTCGCTATTAGAGAGCCACAGGAGGTACAGCGTAAGGTAGAGTACTGGAAGAAGTGTAATTTGGGTTAGTTATTGATGTTCCTATCGGGCTGAACTAATTATTGGAACGGTGTTATTTCGTTCCGTTTTAATGCTGGACCTTCAGGGATTGTTTCAGAAAGGTCAGGTGGTAACACGGTTCTTGCCTCCCACACGCACACGCACACGCACACACACCTCACGTGCCGCAACCTTGTACTGTCAGGTTCATGATAATATAATGAACGTAAATATGTGCTGGTGTTCGTTATGCATCCATTTCTGGCAAGGAATATAGGCATTCAGTGTGTCGTGTCGTGGTGGATGTTGCCGCACTGTACTTGACATTTAGGTAACGAGGAATGGATGAGGTTGGATCCATGTTTGAAGTGGAATTGGAATGATATGGTAACGAGAATAATAATTTCAACCACTCTGCTAACAGGATAACGTTCCAAGTTGTCACGTTGTTAGGTAGTGTGATGGATCGTTAACCTTCCCTGAGATCACTGTGTAGGGCTTCTCGGTCACATGTACGACATCAGCATAATGGTGTTCAAGGTGCAGGACATTGCTCTTCCGGAAAGCATAGGAGACTAAGTTTACACAAAAAAAAGTTAAACAATAAAACGTTCAAAAGGACAGCCTACATCCGTTCTTTTAAACATAAGTTAAATAGAATTAGAATTTAATTCAGATGTAACAATGGAGAAAATAACAAATTTGTGTTTTTCTTCACAGCTTGTTTGTTTTTTCAAAGGTAAATAGGTTCCTGGAATCGTGTTATTGAGTTCCATAACCTTAGACTCGTGCATATTTTATGTCGTGCTAATATGTTCCTAGTAAAATGGGAATAACATGTCTCGCTTCAATTTCCGTTACAGATTCGTGAAAAATTATTTGACGAA
>JAPQNM010000039.1:10390951-10457767 GCA_029783475.1 Metacarcinus magister
CCATTGGCACCGGTGACAGAGTCAGTAGTGAAGATTTTGATTGGCCGGTCATGACCGAGCGAACGGTGGGAATTGAATTGTTTTCTGCCTCTATATACCTAATTATAGGAGCCTTATCTTGATGCAGCAGCATATAAGAATGTAAATACATAACTTCCATAGCCATTGGCACCGGTGACAGAGTCAGTAGTGAAGATTTTGATCGGCCGGTCATGACTGAGCGAACGGTGGGAATTGAATTGTTTTCTGCCTCTATATACCTAATTATAGGAGCCTTATCTTGATGCAGCAGCATTTAAGAATGTAAATAAATAACTTCCATAGCCATTGGCACCGGTGACAGAGTCAGTAGTGAAGATTTTGATCGGCCGGTCATGACTGAGCGAACGGTGGGAATTGAATTGTTTTCTGCCTCTATATACCTAATTATAGGAGCCTTATCTTGATGCAGCAGCATTTAAGAATGTAAATAAATAACTTCCATAGCCATTGGCACCGGTGACAGAGTCAGTAGTGAAGATTTTGATCGGCCGGTCATGACCGAGCGAGCGGTGGGAATTGAATTGTTTTCTGCCTCTATATACCTAATTCTAGTGAGCCTTATCTTGATGCAGCAGCATTTAAGAATGAAAATAAATAACTTCCATAGCCATTGGCACCGGTGACAGAGTCAGTAGTGAAGATTTTGATCGGCCGGTCATGACCGAGCGAGCGGTGGGAATTGAATTGTTTTCTGCCTCTATATACCTAATTCTAGTGAGCCTTATCTCGATGCAGCAGCATTTAAGAATGAAAATAAATAACTTCCATAGCCATTGGCACCGGTGACAGAGTCAGTAGTGAAGATTTTGATCGGCCGGTCATCACCTAGTGAGCGGTGGGAATTGAATTGTTTTCTGCCTCTATATACCTAATTCTAGTGAGCCTTATCTTGATGCAGCAGCATTTAAGAATTAAAATAAATAACTTCCATAGCCATTGGCACCGGTGACAGAGTCAGTAGTGAATAATTTGATCGGCCGGTCATGACTGAGCGAGCGGTGGGAATTGAATTGTTTTCTGCCTTTATATACCTAATTCTAGTGAGCCTTATCTCGATGCAGCAGCATTTAAGAATGAAAATAAATAATTTCCATAGCCATTGGCACCGGTGACAGAGTCAGTAGTGAAGATTTTGATCGGCCGGTCATGACTGAGCGAACGGTGGGAATTGAATTGTTTTCTGCCTCTATATACCTAATTATAGGAGCCTTATCTTGATGCAGCAGCATTTAAGAATGTAAATAAATAACTTCCATAGCCATTGGCACCGGTGACAGAGTCAGTAGTGAAGATTTTGATCGGCCGGTCATGACTGAGCGAACGGTGGGAATTGAATTGTTTTCTGCCTCTATATACCTAATTATAGGAGCCTTATCTTGATGCAGCAGCATTTAAGAATGTAAATAAATAACTTCCATAGCCATTGGCACCGGTGACAGAGTCAGTAGTGAAGATTTTGATCGGCCGGTCATGACCGAGCAAGCGGTGGGAAATGAATTGTTTTCTGCCTCTATATACCTAATTCTAGTGAGCCTTATCTTGATGCAGCAGCATTTAAGAATGAAAATAAATAACTTCCATAGCCATTGTCACCGGTGACAGAGTCAGTAGTGAATATTTTGATCGGCCGGTCATGACTGAGCGAGCGGTGGGAATTGAATTGTTTTCTGCCTCTATATACCTAATTCTAGTGAGCCTTATCTTGATGCAGCAGCATTTAAGAATGAAAATAAATAACTTCCATAGCCATTGGCACCGGTGACAGAGTCAGTAGTGAAGATTTTGATCGGCCGGTCATGACCTAGCGAGCGGTGGGAATTGAATTGTTTTCTGCCTCTATATACCTAATTCTAGTGAGCCTTATCTTGATGCAGCAGCATTTAAGAATGAAAATAAATAACTTCCATAGCCATTGGCATCGGTGACAGAGTCAGTAGTGAAGATTTTGATCGGCCGGTCATGACCGAGCGAACGGTGGGAATTGAATTGTTTTCTGCCTCTATATACCTAATTATAGGAGCCTTATCTTGATGCAGCAGCATTTAAGAATGTAAATAAATAACTTCCATAGCCATTGGCACCGGTGACAGAGTCAGTAGTGAAGATTTTGATCGGCCGGTCATGACTGAGCGAACGGTGGGAATTGAATTGTTTTCTGCCTCTATATACCTAATTATAGGAGCCTTATCTTGATGCAGCAGCATATAAGAATGAAAATAAATAACATCCATAGCCATGGGCACCGGTGACAGAGTCAGTAGTGAAGATTTTGATCGGCCGGTCATGACCGAGCGAGCGGTGGGAATTGAATTGTTTTCTGCCTCTATATACCTAATTCTAGTGAGCCTTATCTTGATGCAGCAGCATTTAAGAATGAAAATAAATAACTTCCATAGCCATTGGCACCGGTGACAGAGTCAGTAGTGAAGATTTTGATCGGCCGGTCATGACCGAGCGAACGGTGGGAATTGAATTGTTTTCTGCCTCTATATACCTAATTATAGGAGCCTTATCTTGATGCAGCAGCATATAAGAATGTAAATACATAACTTCCATAGCCATTGGCACCGGTGACAGAGTCAGTAGTGAAGATTTTGATCGGCCGGTCATGACTGAGCGAACGGTGGGAATTGAATTGTTTTCTGCCTCTATATACCTAATTATAGGAGCCTTATCTTGATGCAGCAGCATTTAAGAATTAAAATAAATAACTTCCATAGCCATTGGCACCGGTGACAGAGTCAGTAGTGAAGATTTTGATCGGCCGGTCATGACTGAGCGAACGGTGGGAATTGAATTGTTTTCTGCCTCTATATACCTAATTCTAGGAGCCTTATCTTGATGCAGCAGCATTTAAGAATGTAAATAAATAACTTCCATAGCCATTGGCACCGGTGACAGAGTCAGTAGTGAAGATTTTGATCGGCCGGTCATGACCGAGCGAGCGGTGGGAATTGAATTGTTTTCTGCCTCTATATACCTAATTCTAGTGAGCCTTATCTTGATGCAGCAGCATTTAAGAATGAAAATAAATAACTTCCATAGCCATTGGCACCGGTGACAGAGTCAGTAGTGAAGATTTTGATCGGCCGGTCATGACCGAGCGAGCGGTGGGAATTGAATTGTTTTCTGCCTCTATATACCTAATTCTAGTGAGCCTTATCTCGATGCAGCAGCATTTAAGAATGAAAATAAATAACTTCCATAGCCATTGGCACCGGTGACAGAGTCAGTAGTGAAGATTTTGATCGGCCGGTCATCACCTAGCGAGCGGTGGGAATTGAATTGTTTTCTGCCTCTATATACCTAATTCTAGTGAGCCTTATCTTGATGCAGCAGCATTTAAGAATTAAAATAAATAACTTCCATAGCCATTGGCACCGGTGACAGAGTCAGTAGTGAATATTTTGATCGGCCGGTCATGACTGAGCGAGCGGTGGGAATTGAATTGTTTTCTGCCTTTATATACCTAATTCTAGTGAGCCTTATCTCGATGCAGCAGCATTTAAGAATGAAAATAAATAAGTTCCATAGCCATTGGCACCGGTGACAGAGTCAGTAGTGAAGATTTTGATCGGCCGGTCATGACTGAGCGAGCGGTGGGAATTGAATTGTTTTCTGCCTCTATATACCTAATTATAGGAGCCTTATCTTGATGCAGCAGCATTTAAGAATGTAAATAAATAACTTCCATAGCCATTGGCACCGGTGACAGAGTCAGTAGTGAAGATTTTGATCGGCCGGTCATGACTGAGCGAGCGGTGGGAATTGAATTGTTTTCTGCCTCTATATACCTAATTCTAGGAGCCTTATCTTGATGCAGCAGCATTTAAGAATGTAAATAAATAACTTCCATAGCCATTGGCACCGGTGACAGAGTCAGTAGTGAAGATTTTGATCGGCCGGTCATGACCGAGCGAGCGGTGGGAATTGAATTGTTTTCTGCCTCTATATACCTAATTCTAGTGAGCCTTATCTTGATGCAGCAGCATTTAAGAATGAAAATAAATAACTTCCATAGCCATTGGCACCGGTGACAGAGTCAGTAGTGAAGATTTTGATCGGCCGGTCATGACCGAGCGAGCGGTGGGAATTGAATTGTTTTCTGCCTCTATATACCTAATTCTAGTGAGCCTTATCTCGATGCAGCAGCATTTAAGAATGAAAATAAATAACTTCCATAGCCATTGGCACCGGTGACAGAGTCAGTAGTGAATATTTTGATCGGCCGGTCATGACTGAGCGAGCGGTGGGAATTGAATTGTTTTCTGCCTCTATATACCTAATTCTAGTGAGCCTTATCTTGATGCAGCAGCATTTAAGAATGAAAATAAATAACTTCCATAGCCATTGGCACCGGTGACAGAGTCAGTAGTGAAGATTTTGATCGGCCGGTCATGACCTAGCGAGCGGTGGGAATTGAATTGTTTTCTGCCTCTATATACCTAATTCTAGTGAGCCTTATCTTGATGCAGCAGCATTTAAGAATGAAAATAAATAACTTCCATAGCCATTGGCATCGGTGACAGAGTCAGTAGTGAAGATTTTGATCGGCCGGTCATGACCGAGCGAACGGTTGGAATTGAATTGTTTTCTGCCTCTATATACCTAATTATAGGAGCCTTATCTTGATGCAGCAGCATATAAGAATGTAAATAAATAACTTCCATAGCCATTGGCACCGGTGACAGAGTCAGTAGTGAAGATTTTGATCGGCCGGTCATGACTGAGCGAACGGTGGGAATTGAATTGTTTTCTGCCTCTATATACCTAATTATAGGGGCCTTATCTTGATGCAGCAGCATTTAAGAATGTAAATAAATAACTTCCATAGCCATTGGCACCGGTGACAGAGTCAGTAGTGAAGATTTTGATCGGCTGGTCATGACTGAGCGAACGGTGGGAATTGAATTGTTTTCTGCCTCTATATACCTAATTATAGGAGCCTTATCTTGATGCAGCAGCATATAAGAATGAAAATAGATAACATCCATAGCCATTGGGCACCGGTGACAGAGTCAGTAGTGAAGATTTTGATCGGCCGGTCATGACCGAGCGAGCGGTGGGAATTGAATTGTTTTCTGCCTCTATATACCTAATTCTAGTGAGCCTTATCTTGATACAGCAGCATTTAAGAATGAAAATAAATAACTTCCATAGCCATTGGCACCGGTGACAGAGTCAGTAGTGAAGATTTTGATTGGCCGGTCATGACCGAGCGAACGGTGGGAATTGAATTGTTTTCTGCCTCTATATACCTAATTATAGGAGTCTTATCTTGATGCAGCAGCATATAAGAATGTAAATAAATAACTTCCATAGCCATTGGCACCGGTGACAGAGTCAGTAGTGAAGATTTTGATCGGCCGGTCATGACTGAGCGAACGGTGGGAATTGAATTGTTTTCTGCCTCTATATACCTAATTATAGGAGCCTTATCTTGATGCAGCAGCATTTAAGAATGTAAATAAATAACTTCCATAGCCATTGGCACCGGTGACAGAGTCAGTAGTGAAGATTTTGATCGGCCGGTCATGACCGAGCGAGCGGTGGGAATTGAATTGTTTTCTGCCTCTATATACCTAATTCTAGTGAGCCTTATCTCGATGCAGCAGCATTTAAGAATGAAAATAAATAACTTCCATAGCCATTGGCACCGGTGACAGAGTCAGTAGTGAAGGTTTTGATCGGCCGGTCATGACTGAGCGAGCGGTTGGAATTGAATTGTTTTCTGCCTCTATATACCTAATTCTAGTGAGCCTTATCTTGATGCAGCAGCATTTAAGAATGAAAATAAATAACTTCCATAGCCATTGGCACCGGTGACAGAGTCAGTAGTGAAGATTTTGATCGGCTGGTCATCACCTAGCGAGCGGTGGGAATTGAATTGTTTTCTGCCTCTATATACCTAATTCTAGTGAGCCTTATCTTGATGCAGCAGCATTTAAGAATTAAAATAAATAACTTCCATAGCCATTGGCACCGGTGACAGAGTCAGTAGTGAATATTTTGATCGGCCGGTCATGACTGAGCGAGCGGTGGGAATTGAATTGTTTTCTGCCTCTATATACCTAATTCTAGTGAGCCTTATCTCGATGCAGCAGCATTTAAGAATGAAAATAAATAACTTCCATAGCCATTGGCACCGGTGACAGAGTCAGTAGTGAAGATTTTGATCGGCCGGTCATGACTGAGCGAGCGGTGGGAATTGAATTGTTTTCTGCCTCTATATACCTAATTCTAGTGAGCCTTATCTCGATGCAGCAGCATTTAAGAATGAAAATAAATAACTTCCATAGCCATTGGCACCGGTGACAGAGTCAGTAGTGAAGATTTTGATCGGCCGGTCATGACTGAGCGAGCGGTGGGAATTGAATTGTTTTCTGCCTCTATATACCTAATTCTAGTGAGCCTTATCTTGATGCAGCAGCATTTAAGAATGAAAATAAATAACTTCCATAGCCATTGGCACCGGTGACAGAGTCAGTAGTGAAGATTTTGATCGGCCGGTCATGACCGAGCGAGCCGTGGGAATTGAATTGTTTTCTGCCTCTATATACCTAATTCTAGTGAGCCTTATCTCGATGCAGCAGCATTTAAGAATGAAAATAAATAACTTCCATAGCCATTGGCACCGGTGACAGAGTCAGTAGTGAATATTTTGATCGGCCGGTCATGACTGAGCGAACGGTGGGAATTGAATTGTTTTCTGCCTCTATATACCTAATTATAGGAGCCTTATCTTGATGCAGCAGCATTTAAGAATGTAAATAAATAACTTCCATAGCCATTGGCACCGGTGACAGAGTCAGTAGTGAAGATTTTGATCGGCCGGTCATGACCGAGCGAGCGGTGGGAATTGAATTGTTTTCTGCCTCTATATACCTAATTCTAGTGAGCCTTATCTTGATGCAGCAGCATTTAAGAATGAAAATAAATAACTTCCATAGCCATTGGCACCGGTGACAGAGTCAGTAGTGAAGATTTTGATCGGCCGGTCATGACCTAGCGAGCGGTGGGAATTGAATTGTTTTCTGCCTCTATATACGTAATTCTAGTGAGCCTTATCTTGATGCAGCAGTCATGGCTGGGGAGAGAAGCCTTCACCCTTACTATCCTGTATCCTTCACTCTAGATTAGATAGTGTACTCACAAACAGCCTCGTAAGGGCCAGCAGGCCTGTTGCTGTTTGTTCTTCCTATGTGTTCCTATGTGTTGCTCCTCCTCCTCCTCCTCCTCCATCCTTAGGACTGGACGGACAATTCAGCTCAGAAAGTGCCACTCCCAGTAGTCACGAATTGGCCTACGAGACTTGGGCCCTAAAGTATAGAGCGAGTCTGACTTCTCTCTCTCTCTCTCTCTCTCTCTCTCTCTCTCTCTCTCTCTCTCTCTCTCTCTCTCTCTCTCTCTCTCTCTCTCTCTCTCATTGTGGTGCGGTGGGGGCGCTTGAATTTGTTTTAAAAAGTTAGTGTTAGTCTGAAAAGTAAATGGTAAAACTGTGCAATGTTTTCTCTCTCCTTTTTTCACTTCGTCTCTTTTATTATTATTTTCTACTGCATGTTTTCGAAGTATTGTAATGATATTATTGATTATGGTTATTATTATTATTATTATTTATTATTATTATTATTATTATTGTTATCATTATTATTATTTGTGTTATTACTACTACTAATAATAGGAATAATAATAATAATGATGAAAATAGTGATAATAATATTGATAATAATAATAATAGTGATGATAACAATAATAGTGATAATAACTTTCATGCAAACTTATCCCTTTCCTGTGACACCCAAAACACTGAAGCCAAATACAATAAAAAAAACGGATATAATAAAAAAGTAGAAGAAATAAAATGAAATCGAATTAAAAGCCCTTCCTGGTTCTGTCTAATTTTGCTGAAATATAATATTCTCAAAGGGAGTGTCTCCAACCCTCGGCTGGGGTCCATTTCTGTTACTTTTACTATACACAGGGAAAAGGGGGATCAGCTTCCTGTATAAACAAAAACAATACAAACAACAACAACAATAATAACAACTATAACAATAGTACTAATTATAATATGTAGTAGTAGTAGTAGTAGTTGTAGTAGTTAGTAGTAACAGTAGTAGTAGTAGTAGTAGTAGTAGTAGCTGTTCAGTTACTTTTCTCTTAACAGCAAAACCAATAAAAATAACTAATAACTATCACCACAGCGTACGTTGTCAATACACCATAAAATAAACAACATGAATCTGAACACACCAAGTACACACACACACACACACCCACACACACACGTATACATAACGACAAACACACAAAATAAATAAAGAGTAGAAAAATATATATAAAAAAAAAACACTTTCCTCCCCTTACCTGCCTTTCAGCTGTGTCTATTTTCCTCTTTTTCCTCTTCGTGTGCTGCTCTTCACGACCTTCTCCTCCCGTGCAGGTAACGAGCAAAGGCAAACAGGTCGTGGAAGGCAGCTTAACAGACTAGTTTGAACAGTAGACAATGGGTTTCCTGGGTCGCTTCTAAGGGTAAATGGCTTGTTATTCGAGAGAGAGAGAGAGAGAGAGAGAGAGAGAGAGAGAGAGAGAGAGAGAGAGAGAGAGAGAGAGAGAGAGAGAGAGAGAGAGAGAGAGAGAGAGAGAGAGAACAAACAAAAAAAGTTTATACTATTCTTTACATTTACACTTTCCTGCCTCCATTTGCATGTGACAAAAGAGGAAAAAATATAACGGGAACAATTTACACCAGATATGAAAACACAAATATTCAAACCTTGATTCTGAACACACACACACACACACAGTTTCTTCCCTTCCGTTCTTTCTTTCCCTCCCTTCCTCTCCTCTTCCGTTCTTCCCTCCCACTTCTCCTCTCTTTCCTCTCTTTATGGAACACATCTCATCTCATTGGCCTCGCATTGATATACAAATCTAGAGCCTGAAATTCATGAGGTTATGTAACAAAAAAATTGAACTTGAGAAATAAGATCCAGAGAATTCGGTGTCTTATGTCTTTTTGGCTCGGGAGGGAAGGAAGGCGAGAAAAGGAAGGAAGGGAGGAAGGAAAGGAAAGGTAAAGGAGGAAGTGTTGAAGTGAAGGGTGGTATGGGTGATGCAGACAAGGGGAAAATACGGAATATATAGTGAGAAAGAGTAGGAATGAAATGAGGCAACTTGAATAGAAGGAACTGAAATGCTTTAGAGTTCTGAGGTAAGAAGACGGAAAGGAAGAGGAAGGAGATAACGACACTGAGAGGAGATTTAGGAAGTGAAAGATGAAGGATGGAAGGTAAAGGAGGAGCAGGAAAGACGGAGGAAGAGAAAGAGAAGGATGATGAGAAGGAGGAGGAAGAGGAAGACAAGGGGAGGAAAGGATAATTGAAATGCTACATGATTATTTATGCATTAATGTAGTAAATATTGTAATTAAGGCAAACTGAAGCAACATTCATCTTAATCATTTGAGTTTTGAGTATGAGTTACGTAATGTGTATGAATATATCTACCTGTGAACGTACCTTGTATTGTGGACTCGTTATTAAGCAGATAATGATGATGATGATGATGCTAAAAGTGTTATCAATATAGTTTTTTTATTGATTTTATTTATACACCTTTACCTGTTTACCTCTAAGGGTGTGGCGTAGGGCATTCCGCTGCTATGTTATTGATGATGATGATGATAATATTGATAAGGAAAATAGCAATAATAATAATAATAATATGAATAATAATAACTTTAATATCTTTTAGTCATCTTGCACACTAATACTCATTTAATAGTTAGTTAAAGCTGATACTCGCTGCACTTACTTAGAATTTAATGGAAAACTCGATTAGTCAAGCTTCAGAGATGTGTGTGTGTGTGTGTGTGTGTGTGTCTGTGTGTGCGTGTGTAACTGCTGCATTAAACTCGCATTAATACATTCCCTGTGTAGCATGTCGTGTCGTGTGATGTATAAATAATTCACTACATTCACAAGCTACACCATCCTTAGGCGGAAGGAAAAAGACAATAATTATAAGAGAAGATAGAAGTGCATATATATGATAATCTCTGAGGCTTGAATGAGTGCCAGCATCCCTTCCATTCCCACTCCTACCCTTCCCTTCCCTTCCCTTCCCTTCCCTTCCCTTCCCTTCCCTTCCCTTCCCTTCCCTTCCCTTCCCTTCCCTTCCCTTCCCTTCCCTTCCCTTCCCTTCCCTTCCCTTCCCTTCCCATCTCTTCCTTCTCTTCACCCTGGCGGTCACCCTCAACAAATATATATTTTTAACGAAAATTTATACGGTATAAATGTCACTGAAAATTAACACTCTATCAATATCGTTGGGCGAGTCATCTCTCTTGCTCACTGGAGGAGGAAACTTGGTGAGGGTCAAGCTGATGCTGGCAGGTCAAGGGGAAGCGAGGTGAGGTGAGATGGACTGAGGGTAAGATAGAGAGGGAAGGAAGGAATTGATGGGAAAATAGATGAAGAGGTTGAGGGAGAGATGGAAGGATTTTGTGAGAGATGGAGGGAGGCATCGAGGAGGAGAGAAGGTGAGGGATTGGATAGGAGATAGATGGATTGAGGAGTAGAGAAATGGAGGGATTAATGTGGAGAGAAAGTTAGAGAGTTTGAGGGTGAGTAAAGGAGAGAGAGGGATTGATAGGAAGAACAAGATTGAAGGAAAGAGGGAAGGATAGAAGGAGTTGTGGATTGATAGAAAGCCATACCATCCATTATACTGTACTCCCTCCTCCCTGTGAGCTCATACATCATACCTGGCAATCACTTCACCTAATTAAACCTTAAAGGATTAGAATCACAATCACAACCACTATCCTTCATCCTACCTCACTCCCCTCTACGGACCACACCAATACCTTACGTACACCACCACCACCACCACCACCACTGCTACTACTACTACCCAATCCTCCTCCTCCTCTTGTACTTCCAGCTGGTTGTCATAGTAACGCAGCCTCCCTTCTACCTAACCCATAAATAATTGTAAATGAGAGGCAAGGTTGACACGGGTATCTGTATGTCTAGTGATGTTAGGCTGACCTCTCGTCCTTCCCTTACCTTTTTATATCTCCCCTCTCCTCAGGGACGTGATCATATCCTTCCCTACGACCCTGAAAGCCGCCTTATCACTTCAGGTCGTGTTTCCTCCGCCACTACCTCCTCCTCTTTCCCTTTCCCTTTCCCTTTTTTCCCTCTCCCCCAAGTGGTAGTCTAGTATAGTATCTTTCTTTGGTTACCTTAATTTTTTTTATTGCCATGTATTTATTTGTTTGTTTATTTGGATATGTATTTATTTATTTATATATTTTTTTCAGAAATGGAAATAACAAGGTCGTCTGAGGGAGGTGTTTCCATGGCAACCCTAAAACATACAATTTGAGTCAAAGTTGCCTGGGAAACGCTTCATATTTTTGGCCATCTTACCGTCCAACACCCACCCCCCCCCGCCCCCCCTTACACACACACGACTCAAGACCCTCAATAACCTCACACAAACCTCACAATTTCTAAAAACAACCCTATTTCTCACCTCGTTAAGTCTTTGCCAATACTTTTTCCACCAGTCACCAGCCACGAGTCAATCCCTGAACGTGGTCAATCCCTCTTGGTCTGCTGTACCCGTTAGGAATGCAGTCACGTCATCTTTATCATAGTCACCGCCGTCTTTAGTCACTGGGAAAGTCTTCTAGTCACGAATGATTATATGACTTAATCTTACGCAAGTGTCACGAGTTGCATGACTTTATATCTTGACGTGTTGTAGAGGCTATTCGTTTTTGAAGATTTATTTATTTATTTTCTTCATTTGTTTTTATATCCACTTCCTTTGTTTTATTTTTGAATTCGTTGCTTTGTCTTGTGTTGTGTTTTATACCCTCTTTCCATCTTCCTTTCTCTCCCTCTCTCTCTCTCTTTCTCTTCCCTGTTTATTTTCTCTTCCTTATCCACGACTTCTATGTATCAACCACTTATTTTGTCTATTTTATACATTTCCATCTTTCCACCTTCTTTTTCCTATTTCTTTTCTTTCTTCTTTTTCTTACACCTTCTTCTCTGCTTCCACAATTCTTTTCCAGCCTGATTCTCCTCCTCTCTACCTTGTCGTTCCCTTCTTCCTCTCCCCTCAAGTAGCGTGTGAACCTACAATATGGTTATGTCTGGGCCTACCTTCTCCCCTCTCAAGGCTGTCTCCTTGTTATAGCCACAATCTCACTCCTTACTTCCCCTCACTCCTATTCCCCTCCTTTCCATTCCATTCCATTCCATTTCCATTTCTTTTTTCTACCTGTATACTTGTTCCTTTTGTGTTTTTTCTACCTCTATTCTTCTCTTCTCTCTTTCCGTCTGTTACTTCTCCCTCCTTTCATCCCTTCACCCTCTCTCTTTCTCTCTCTCTCTCTATCTCTCCCTCCCTCACTTCTCTCCTTTGCTTCCCTCTTCCTTCTACAATTCCTTCAGATTAAGACAGACGATGATAGATTCTTGTGGTTAATGAGAAGTTTGTGTGTGTGTGTGACAGACACGCACACGCACACGCACACGCACACACACACACACACACACACACACACACACACACACACACACACACACACACACACACACACACACACACACACACACATATCTAAACTCCAACGACACTAAGCCAAACTAATAGAAACCTTACGTAGCAGAAATCCCAAGAAAACATGAGGACACTGGTACCAAAAAAATCCTCTTTGCTCTTGAAATGGATGAGAGAGAATGTTATTAAATAGTTAAGAGTCTTTAGCGGGTTGGCGGGCAAACTTTTACTATGGGATAATGGTTCTAATGGCCCCTCCACCACACGAAGCAATACTCACGTCCAGTCGCTGACAACTTAGATCGAATGGAGCCAAATAGATTCTTGCAAAGGAACTGTTAGTCTGGATAAAATGGCTTGCAGTATTTTTCTGTGTCTGTGTCTGTGTCTGTGGCTGTGGCTGTGGCTGTGTTGTTGTGTTGCAAGAATTGGTGGTGAAAGGTGTTGTTGTATATGGTTTTGTTGTTGTTGTTTTGATATTCACTTGAGTTATAGTTGTAGTTGTAGTTGTAATGGTAGTGAGAGAGAGAGAGAGAGAGAGAGAGAGAGAGAGAGAGAGAGAGAGAGAGAGAGAGAGAAAGAGAGAAAGAGAGAAAGAATGATGGATGGTCAATAACGTATTTCCATGACAAGTTATGATGCCGATTGATCATTGTGAGTTACGTGAATATAACATGTTGGACAATGAGAGCAAACGCGAGTGATGTTCGGATATTTTTTTTTATTCTTTTAAGTTGAGTGAATAGATAAAAGTAATCAGTGCATGTTGGAAATAATCAGTTAATTCATCAATGATATTTTTAGTGCAGAAAAAAATGTATAACTTTCCAACTCAATTATTGTTAGGTATTAATTTATTTTATTTTTTTACAGAAATGATAAGAGGATGGAGTTGCAGTTTTAGATTTTGGATTTCTCTCATATACGTGATGGATTTACGTGGTTAAGTACATCTATGGAGGTCCAATGCAAGTATTCACCGCGCTTCATACAAGGTAAAGTAACCATTTCAACTTGTTTCATCATATTCCATCATTTTATTCAGTCACTACATGATAATTCTATTGCTACACGATCCATCACCTCATCTACCTTTTCAGAATCAATCCATGTCACCCCATTTCACTATTGGAAAATGTAGTCTTTTTATAGTGTTCAACATCACATTTAATTGCATCAGACTGTTAAAGAGGATAGTGAGTAACCAACCCACACCTCCACTACACTACCCTGCACGAACACACCATCAGTTGACTTGCCGTACATGCACGACTCTGTTTGGAAAGTACTTGTTACGCGTTGAAGTGGAAATGTGTGGTTCAGAGGTGAGGCAGCTGGAGTGAACTGACCAAAAAACACCTTTCAGAGTAAACATTTTTGCATCAATCTCTGGAGTAAAAAAAAATTGGTGCTTGAAAGTTGATACAGAAAAAAAATATATTGTATACATTTCTAGTGACGGTAACATAACACAACTGTGACGCTGTTTCACCTATTGCATTATTTTTTGAGTGTTATGAACTTTATTGTATTTGATCAAGTATGTACATTGTTTTTTGTGACTTCCCTTAACTTAGCCTCCTTCCCTTCCCTCGTTGTCGCCCTTCCCTTCCTATTACCTCACCGCTTCCAGTACTCCCAGCGTCCTACCTCACCTTGTAAGCTGCTTACCTACTCCATCACGCCCTTGTTGACTTCAGGATTTTGACCTTTTCCCTCTTTACACGCCCTCACCTCCCCCTCCCCCCCCTTTTACATTCTCCTCCCTCTCTCCTTTCCACTCTTTACATTCCATCACCTCTCCTCCCTTACATTCTTCTCCTCCTCTCCTTTCCTCTCTCCCAATGTAGTCTTTCATATTTCACACCCCTCATCTCCTATTCCTCTATTTTTATTTCCGTTTCTGTTGCCCTTGTTTTTTCTGTTTTTTTCCCTGCCTCTCCCTTGTCATTCTCCGTTCCACTCTTATGATATTGCAATGGGGTTGTACCTAACATACCTTCCCTTACCTTGCTCTCTAACTTACCTGTCTTACTTTACCTTACCTTACCTTTCCTTCATTCCTCTCTTCCCCCTTCTGTCTCTCACTTGGTATATCCTAACTCACCTTTCCTAGCCATACTTAAATACAATCTTCCATTCCTATCCATTCCATTCTCTTCCCTATCCTTTCACATCCATCCATCGTTCTGCTTTACTCATCAGCTACCCTAACGTTGCCTATCCTGCTTCTCTCCCTTATCCACCCTCATTCAAGACTGCCTGAATAGACCACCTGTGCAATATGCGTGGTTGTGTTTGTTCCCCCTGTGTGGGTCGAAGATCTGGGGGGAGGAAGAGAGGGAGGGAGGGAGGGAATGGAAGGAGGGAGAGAAAGACAGAAGGAAAAGCTATTATTCCAAGTCTGCTGTACTGTATGATATTGGTTATTGATTAGAGTTGAGTGTGTGTGTGGGTGTGTGTGTGTGGGTGTGGGTGTGTGTGGGTGTGTGCGTGTGTGTGTGTGTGTGGGTGTGTGCGTGTGTGTGTGTGTGTGTGGCCTTGAACGATAACTTTATGTGTTCACTTCATCCTCACATCGATGTCATTTCAAATGCCTCACTTTTATTACTCTGTTTTCTTATTAATCTTTATCACATTCTTTACCTCAGTCACCTTGCATTTTATCATTCCCATACCATACATCTCCACAGCTTTCCTTCCTTCTTTACCTCCTTCTTTACCACTATTATATTACCACTAACTCTTATCTATTCCATTTCATCTTATTCCATCATTCTTCATAATCTCATAATCCATTTCTTTATATTTTCCTTCTCCCATCCTACTTCACATTCCTTATACTCTTGTAGATAAGCCATGTATACCTTTCTATCCTTCCTGTCCTTCTTTTCCTTCTTTCCTACCACCACCACCACCTCCTCCTTCTGCGCCTCCTTCAAGAGTATTATGATCCCTAAGTATCGTGTCAGTATAATGGAGAGGGGAAGAAAGTGCCACTCAGCATCCTCGGTCAGCGTTAAAGTCGTTATTCCCATTTGGCAAAGTTGTCCAATCGTTCTCAATTGCCTTTGTTATTATTTTCTGCATATTTTCAGTCACACGTGCTGAGGGTGTTCAACTTTTTTGTTTTTTCTGCTATTGGAATCTTATTTATTTATGGCTAAGTTGAGAGGAGGAGGAGGAGGAGGAGGAGGAGAGGTGTTGGTAGTGGTAGTGGTCACTCTTAGGCGTGAATGATCAGATGGGCGCCTTCCTTCCTGTCCCCCCTTCCCTCCCTCTTCTCTCTCTCTCTCTCTCTCTCTCTCTCTCTCTCTCTCTCTCTCTCTCTCTCTCTCTCTCTCTCTCTCTCTCTCTCTCTCTCTCTCTCTCCACCACCACCACACGTTCTCTTTAATCCACTTTTGATCTCTTAACACAATTTCGCGCACGTAACTTTATCTATCCCAAAATCTCTTTAGCAAACACATCCCAAAACATACAAGAAAATCCACGAACACATCAATGCTGTGTTCGTGGGGACTCACACACACACACACAGTCCCTTCCATTGCAGTCAGTCCCAAGGCTTGTGGAAATACATTGAGTGACCGTCTCCTAGTAGGTGAAAATTTATCCTCCTGAAACGAGGTGTGAGGGAAGTCGCCACCTGAGCACAGCACTCGCCTGTAAGATGGATGGGAAGCGAGGTGCAGGAAGCTAGCTAGGGCTGATTCGTTGCTGTAAAGTTATCAGATAAATCCAGGCAAGCTTTTTTGAGGGAAGGAGGAATAGAACTAGTGGTCAAAGAAGGGAATTTGATGAAAAGTGAAGGTATTGGTAGATGAAAGCTGGGGTGGAGGAGGCTAAGGATATACGTTTTATACAAAGTTAATCTGATAAATCCATGGCAAGTGTTTTGTAGAGGAAGGGAACTCGATAGCAAAGGCAATGGAAAGGGAAGGTAGAAGAAGGCTGGAGCTGTAGGTTCTATTCCATTAAGTTAGGTGATATAAAGGGGTTTTCAGGGAAGGAACACGAGAACTGGTATCAAGGAAGGGCAATAAGAGACTGAAAAATCAATCTGGAACGCGTGGAAGAATTTCTGCCAAAGAAGAAGAAGATGGGTGAAGTGACTGAGATGAAAGGGAGAGAGAGAGCGAGAGGATGCTTGAGGTGGTGTCAGATAAATAGAAAAACAGTAAGAAGGGAAGGAGAAGACAGAGAAACGTCAAGTTGTATTGGTGACAGTGATGACTCTTAGGAAAAATATCATAAGGGTTTAAAGAGATGATCTGTTTGTATAGGAATAAGTTTGTTTGCAGGGAAGGAAAGGGACTTGGGATTTACGTGCTAGATGAAACATTTTATCAGTGTTAGGAAGGAAGGAAGGAAGGAAGGAAGGAAGGAGAAAAGGAAGGAAGGATTAGCATCACTCACATAAAAATAAGATATGAGGAAAAGTATATATAATTGAAATATTCCAGAGCTACGAGAGGTATGAAGATAGAAGAGTACACTAAACAATTAACTCTGTACATGAGAGGAAATACAAAAACTAATGGAGTGTATATGGAAGGGAAACTCAGCCATTGTGAAGGGAATGGCGCCCTTCACCCTTCACCCTGCACCCACGACCTATCACTGCGGGGATAACTGTTAGTCTATCGCTGCGTTGAGTTACTCCTGATGGCAGAACGGTTTTTAAAAGGTGTTGTTGTTATTTATTAAGATTGCTACTGGTATTGATTTTTATTTTTGGTACATTTTTTCAGTTTTATGTATTTTTTTGTCATAGAAATTTATATGTAATTGTTTTGTATCTTTTTTTTTAGAGAGAGAGAGAATGACGTTATGCAATGGGCAGTTATTTTTTATATATATATTTTTTTTTATATCGTAATGTCTTTTTGTGTGTCTGTGTCTGTCTGTCTGTGTCTATCTGTTATTCTCTCTCTCTTTATACACTCATTTCTCAATTTCCATTTCATTTCAGTTTTTACACTTTTATTTTTCATTCTCAACATCTATTTTCTCTCTTCCACTCCCAATTATCTTTTTCTCCTGACTCCTTGTAACCTTATCCCTACCTCTCTACGCCCACTTACTTTCTCTCTCTCTCTCTCTCTCTCTCTCTCTCTCTCTCTCTCTCTCTCTCTCTCTCTCTCTCTCTCTCTCTCTCTCTCTCTCTCTCTCTCTCTCTCTCTCTCTCTAAACTTTGATGAACCAATTAGGTAACGCGTGTTTCCTCCTACTCTTTCCTAACCCAACATTCACCTACCTCTCTTTCCTCCTCCTTCCCTCCTCCTTCCCTCCTCCTTCCCTCTGCCTCCTTCCCTTCCTTTGATCAGCTCACTCCACATAGAGTCCTGCGGCATTTCAGTAAACTTGACGGTGGTTAGAGGTATGAAGTCTACTTAAAGATGAGGGAGGAAGGGAACGCGTCGCTTCAATGCTGTGGAATGAAGGTCAGATGAAGGTAGAAGGTGATAGGTGAAAGTACAGGTGATGGCGTGCCGGGAGGAGGGAATATGTGGTGTGGAATGATGAAGTGGAATGAAGGAATGGTGAAGTGGAATGCAGGATATGATGTAGCTTCTTGGATTAATGTGGAATGTGTATAATGAGATGCAAATGGCTAGATTGTTCTGGGATTAAATATACAGTTACGATTAAGAGTGACTTGATAACATTTCGTGAGGCGCCACAAGGAATATTCAACACAGGAAAATACAAAATTATGAACGACAGTAATGATGGACTGACTCGCTACGAAATATACTACTTGATTTGTTTAGAATTTGTACTTTAACTTTTGTTCACGTGTTTGGACAGCGAGCGAAACAAACTATTGAGTGTTTAGCCAGTAATGTTTGTAGTGGGTGTTTTAATCTGTTATCCGAGAGAGTTTTAGAGTATTTTGCGTGTCTGTCTGTCTGTCTGTCTGTTTGTTTGTAAATTCAACTGTTTCTCTTTCTGTCTGTTTGTTTAAATATCTCTATCCTTCTGTCTGTTTGGATATATTTGTTTTCATTTACATTTTCTAATTCTCTCTCTCTCTCTCTCTCTCTCTCTCTCTCTCTCTCTCTCTCTCTCTCTCTCTCTCTCTCTCTCTCTCTCTCTCTCTCTCCAAACAGTACCGTCTGGAAGCTGATGATAACTCGGTTGTCATGGTTACTTATCCCCAAAACAGGTGGATTAGTAACCCACACTCACTAATTACCTCTCCTGGCCAAGCCTCCCCTTACTCCCACTCCTCCCACTCCTCCACCCCCGCCACACTCCACCACACACCCTCAATACTCCCCCACACCACTAACCTTCCCCAACGAAGCATCAGTAACAGCACAAGCTAACATTACACTTGGTTTTTGGTTCCTATTAAACACTCTCCTTTCACAAATAACTGCAAACGTCCCTCTGTTTTCATGTCCTTGCCCTGTCGTGCTTATTAAACCCGTTCACACCTCCTGCGGCAATTACCTCGGCGCCGTGACCAGGGAACAACAAGCCGCGGCGTGTTGGTGCATTGCTGAGGGCGAGACTAAAGGGGAGATGACGGGGTGCTGGTGATAAAGGCTTGGATGTTTTAGTGGTAACAGTATCCTCTCTTCTACACGTGCCTGTCCCTCCCTCTCCCTCTCTCTGGTGTGTGTGTGTGTGTGTGTGTTAGTCGTGTTTCTTCATAGGACACGACCGCTGTTTCGTCTCCTCTCGAGCCTCACCCACACTGCTCCCCCAAAAAAAATTTGAGCTGCAGGATTTAAATGATTTTCCACAAGATGATTGATGGGGAGGGAGAGAGCATTACAGCGTGACTCCTTTGTCTCTCTCTATGGCGTCGACTAATGTGATGTGGGAGGGAAGGAGAAGGGAGGGAGAGGGAAGGGGAGGGGACAGTTAAATATATGGGTGAGTTTATTTATTCTATACACTAGAACCTGGGGTGGGTGTTGTGCGCTGGTCTCTGTATCGTAAACAAGAGAACCTAATGCAGCATCTTCTGGACATTAAGGGAAAGGAGAGAGATGATTACCGGAGTTTTTGTGACGGTAATAATGTAGTTTATTCCTCGTTTCTCCTCGCTAACTTTCCTCGGCTTAGATTTCCTTTCTTGCAGCAGCCGGTTAACAGAGAAAGAGAGAGAGAGAGAGAGAGAGAGAGAGAGAGAGAGAGAGAGAGAGAGAGAGAGAGAGAGAGAGAGAGAGAGAGAGAGAGAGAGAGAGAATGAATATTTGCCTCTGATTCACCCTATGCGGTTTAGTGACTAGAGTCGTGTGTCTGTGTCTGTGTCTGTGTCTGTGTCTGTGTGTGTCTGTGTGTGTGTGTGTGTGTGTGTGTGCGTGTGCCTCTCAAGGTCAAACAGATGTCCTCGTGGGGACATATTGGTCTTGCTTGCTGGTCCTTATCCAACCATCAGCTGTGTGGCGCCTTCCCTCTTCCTCCTCCTCCTCCTCCTCCTCCTCCTCCTCCTCCTCCTCCTCCTCCTGCCACTCTCCCCTCCGACCATCCTGTTGTTTCTAGTGATTGTTGGTTTGTTTGTTACATTTTTTCGTATTTTTATTTACTTTTTGTTGTTGCGTGGGCGTGTGTTGGGTGTGTGGGGGGGGGGTGTGGTGACCGAATGCGGCTTTAATGAAGGGGGAGAGAGGAAGGGAGGGAGGGAGGGAGGGAGGGAGGGAGATGTGTAAGGGACGAGCTCAGGGCAGGAAGAGAGAGAGGGAAGCGGAGAGGGAGCAGCAGCCCAGCGACAATGAAGGGAGGGATGCAAGCAGGAAATATTTAAGGCAAGATCTACTCTACTTCATTATTCAGCTTCACTTCCTCCTTTCAACCTGACTGTGACTTATTATGGCTATTGTTGTTATTATTATTGATGCTATAGACTATACTTCTATCACTACTACTACTACTACTACTACTACTGCTGCTGCTACTGCTACTACTACTATTACTAACTCCTGTGTACTCTACCACCTCCCTCCTCTTCGCTATTAGTGGATGTGGTCTGCTCTCCATCATATTATTGGAGTTCTCGTAAAAAATAACACTTTTCCTTTCTATTATTAACCACAGTCAATATCGCTTTTTTTTCCCATCCAAATATAAAACTACGATTTAATTTTTTTCTGTAATTTATGAAGTTATTATTTCAAGGTCATCCCGCTGTGCTTCCTCGTATACTGAAGGGGAGAGGGAGAGAGATGGGAGTGAGGGGAGAAAGGGGTTAGGTTTAGGATCACTGCTCCTTCCCCATCAGGTGTTACTACTCCCAAGTGACTCCCTACTTCCCTCCATTCCTTACCTTTCCACTCGTATCCATCCCCTCTCTCTATTCTCCTGCCTCCTACCATTATCCTAACCTGCTCCCCTTCTCCTTCCTGCCTTTATTATTTCTTCCCTTCACCTTCCCTTCTCCCATACCTTTTCTTCCCTCCAACCCCCTGTCTCCCTCCCTCCCTCCTTTCCTTGCCTATTCTTCTCGCCTCCCTCCGCACCTTACAATCTCAAGAAGGCTTACGGAAATTCCAGTCTCGATCTTGGAATACAAGTTCACACAGGAACAGGTTTGGGTTGTATTCTCGTGCCCTTGCGAGAACATAAATCGGTTTAGGGGAATTGCATCTCCTTAAGTGAATTTATCCCTCGGTTAATTTACTTACTGTTGGGTGAGCTCGAGGCATTCCGGGGACAAAGAAGGTGTTTGCAGTAGAGCGCAGAGAACATGAACACGGTCTCCATGTAGGGACAGTGTTTGTAATGTAGACTAGACTTGCAGTGCCTTCCTCACCCTGTCCGCACACTCATTAATCTCTTCCAGCGACTACAGAAGACTTTTTTCTTTCTTTATCCTTAATAGTTTCACATATACTAAATTTCCGGATTGTTTTCGTGGTGTTGAGTTTCCTTGGCATTCATTCCTGCGTAATTTTCACGTAATTTCCAACCAAATTTGTAGGAATCTGTAAAGTTTTCTATCAACTCAAAAAATGCAATATATAGTAGCAAGTTTCTTTATTTTTTTTTATTTTTAGCCTCTTCAGCACTAATTACTTAATACACATCTGTCATTAAGTTACAAGTCAACGGCAGGTGAATACTGGATAATATGCAACACCTGTGTGCTTCACTTCTCTCAGGTCTTAATAGTTTGCTTGACCTTCAGGCAATGACCTTGAGAAGCAGATGTTTGGTAATTAAACTAATGTCTCGGGAACGTATTAAGCGAGGCGGGAAATGGGTTTGTGCTTGTGTTTGTTTGGCATTATCTAACTTTTTATTGTATCTATTAGTGGTGTGTGTGTGTGTGTGTGTGTGTGTGTGTGTGTGTGTGTGTGTGTGTGTGTGTGTGTGTGTGTGTTTCTCTCTCTCTCTCTCTCTCTCTCTCTCTCTCTCTCTCTCTCTCTCTCTCTCTCTCGCTCTCTCGCTCTCTTTCTATCAGCCTCAGGGAACAAGTGAGTCATCACTTGTTTGAGACAAAGTTTGGAGTCTGCGAGTTGAGGAAGTAGTTAGTGTAGAGAGAGAGAGAGAGAGAGAGAGAGAGAGAGAGAGAGAGAGAGAGAGAGAGAGAGAGAGAGAGAGAGAGAGAGAGAGAGAGAGAGAGAGAGAGTGAACGTCTCCATCGGAGTGCAAAATCGAATGGTCTAGCGCGTCTCCTGCGGCCACGAAGCAGCCACACCCAAGGAGGCGGCGCCGCTTAAAGAGAGAGAGAGAGAGAGAGAGAGAGAGAGAGAGAGAGAGAGAGAGAGAGAGAGAGAGAGAGAGAGAGAGAGAGAGAGAGAGAGAGAGAGAGAAAAAAAGAAAGAAAGAGATCTCCCTTACACTGAGCTGCTCCAGACACTTGAAATCTTCCCCAATTAATCCAGAGTAATTGTTGAAATAATTCTTACCATAACCAAACATTAAACAGGACCTCCCGGGCGACTCCCATCAGCTTGTAGGGGAGGGGGTCTGCATCACCTGAGGGGGAAGGTGGGGGGGGGCGATAGGACACACATAGGCCTGTCCTCTCCCCAATAGATTCCTGCGGTGTCGTGAACAGTCTACAAATTATCATAGAAAGTACAAAATTTTCTAGTTGGCTGCTTTGATCCTCTTCTCCTCCCCTTTGATGGTGAGGGGAAGCTGGCCTTGGTTACTATGAGATGCTGGGTCTTCCTACCTGTCCTTACCTGTGGTGGGCGGAGGTGAGGTTCTATTTGCCTTTGATGAGAGGTGGCTTCCCCCCATCCCTTTGGCGGTAAAAGCAAGCGTCCCCTTTGGTGATTCAGGAAAGTGTGGAGTCCAGACCGTTGCAAAGGGTGAGTGGTAAGCACAGAAATGAAAGTCAGGTGGTGGAAATAGAATACAATGTTCTTTCCGAGGCATAAAGTTTCAAAAGGTAAAGTGTTGGAGCAGTCAGTAGCCTCAGGAGTTACGTTTTCTATTGTATTCTAACTTACAGATGAATAGTTAGTTCACCAGCACACCACCGTCATCACCTGGGCGCTGGTGTGTCTTGTGCACTTTGCGTTGGTTAGTGAGGTTTACTTTAAGCGAGGGATATAAACGGTTGCCTTGCCGTTAGCGCCGCGGACGAAGGGTCTACGTGAGGGTCGGCGTTTCCAGGGGCCTCCAGCAAACCTTTGTTCAGCAAATAATTCATCTCACTGAGCTGCAGGTGTCGCCACTCCCAGAGACTAGTTCTCCTCTCCTCCCCTCCCATCTCTCTCTCTCTCTCTCTCTCTCTCTCTCTCTCTCTCTCTCTCTCTCTCTCTCTCTCTCTCTCTCTCTCTCTCTCTCCTTTACTCTCACTCCCTCTTTCGTAACTCCTCTCCTTTACTCTTCTCCCAACATGACTCTCCCCTCACTTCTCTCTCCTCCTTAAATCACTTTCCCACACCTTCCCCTCACTCCTATATATCCCTTCCTGCACTTTCCTCTTCTTCCTTATCTTAATTCATTTCCTTTTCCACCCTGTCCTTCACTTCTAACTTACCGTCTTCACTTTCCCTCCCTCACGCCTCACCTTTATTCACTTTCCTCTCACTTTTTTTTTCCTTCTCCTGTCACCTCGCGCCTCCCCGCCCTCTTTTCCTCGCTCCCCATGAGACGCTGACACGACCAAGAAATATTTTAGTAACTCGAACACAGGCGAACAGAACAGATATTCGCTCCAGAACAATTCTAGTTTATCTCTGGAAATGTACTGTTCATGAAATTGCAGTATAATTATTTTTCCTTCCACCCACGGCCTGTCTCCTCCCTCTCTCTCTCTTTTTTTTATTTCTCTCTTCTCTCTCTCTCTCTCTCTCTCTCTCTCTCTCTCTCTCTCTCTCTCTCTCTCTCTCTCTCTCTCTCTCTCTCTCTCGTGCCTTCTGCTCCAAGGTTGCGTTCCTTTGAGATATCTTATTTTTATTGTATATTTTGTATTGCATTGTATTCCTTAACTTTATTGGAATGAAAATATTTGAAAGTTTATTTGTTGGGAAAAAGAGAAGTTTTGAGGTGGCGTGTGAGGTGGAGTGCAGAGCTGGGAGTGGATAGAGTGTGGAATAAAAGAAAGAGAGAGAGAAAGAGAGAGAGGGAGAGAGAGAGAGAGAGAGTTTACCAGATTAAACTACAAAGGATCGAGGAGATAAGAAATAGCGTATTACATAGATAAACAAATATTTAAATACCATATGTGTAAATTACCAACAAGTAGATATATGACTTTAAAACATTTTGTAGTAATAATGTAGAGTAAAGGGAGTGTGTGTAGGCAGTAGAGTAGCAGTGAAGAGACAGAAGAAGAGACTCGTAACGAACTATAGTATGAGACCGAGTAAGAAAAAGAGAATCATTAACAGGAGCAGCAATGTGATTTATTTTTCTTCCCTTGTCTTATTCTTGATAGGGAGTAAAAGGATATCAAAGGAAGGTTTAGTGTGTGTGAGGGTGCATGTATGTAGGGTGAAGCAACAGTGTGAAAAAGGGTGTGAGGAATAGCCAGGGTGTCTCTTAGCGTGGGGGAAGGTTAGACTGGGAAAAAAAAAGCGTAGCCCTTCTGCTTTTCTTTCCATCTTTTTTTTTGATGGTTTCTTCCCCCTACGACAGCCATTATGCAAAACCTTACGCTTGTCTCCCCTCTTCTCTCCCCTCCTTCTCTTCCCACAGTTTTCTTTCCTTGATCTCTTGTTTCCCTTCTTCTTATCTTCCTTTACTTAGCGTCAATTCTTCTTCTCCTCCTCTTCCTTTCCCCTTCTTACTCCTTAACTTATTTCTTATACACTAATTTCTATCTTTTATTTCCATTTCTTTCTTTTAATTCACTTTTCTCTTCCTTCTCCTTTGTTATCATTCTTATCTTTGTCCTCTTTCTCTCTTGTTTTATAGTAGTACCTTCTTTAGTTTCTCTTGTCCTCCTTCTTGTCCTCCTTCTCCTCCTCGTCCTCCTTCATTCCTTCCTTAACCCAACCTTCCCCTCTCATCTCTCGCTTCCTCACCATTAGGCGCTGTCCCTCACACATCCCTCCTTCTCCCTTTCCTCCTCCTCCTCCCTTTCCTCCTCCTCCCTTTCCTCCTCCTCCTCCTCCCTTTCCTCCCTCATGTCCTCCTACTTCTAAACTTTCGTCGTAACGCTGAGTGAGGTGAAAACAATTTAACTTCCACGTGACCTCTTTCCCCCCTTTGACCTCCCAGCATCCTAACCTTCCCTCATCTCCTCTAATCTATCCCCTCTCTCTCTCTCTCTCTCTCTCTCTCTCTCTCTCTCTCTCTCTCTCTCTCTCTCTCTCTCTCTCTCTCTCTCTCTCTCTCTCTCTCTCTCTCTCTCTCTCTCTCTCTGGGAAAGGAAAGTGATAGCAATGTGTAGACAAGAGAAAAGAAAGAAAAAGGGGCGTTGAAAGAATACTAGGAAGTGAGAAAGTATTGAAAAATTTGGAAGAAGAGAAAGAGAGAACAAAGATTTGGAGATAGAGAGAGAAAAAAAAGATTTGGAAGAGGAGGAAAAAAAATGTGGAAAGAAAGAGGGAGAGGGGAAGTAAGAAGAAAAATTAGGCCTAAGAAAAAGCTGCTGAGACCGGCACGTGGCGGGGATCAGAATCTCAATCAGCACACAGCGTCAGCACACACACTCTCTCTCTCTCTCTCTCTCTCTCTCTCTCTCTCTCTCTCTCTCTCTCTCTCTCTCTCTCTCTCTCTCTCTCTCTCTCTCTCTCTCTGGTGCCTTTATCCCTAAAAAAATGGTTGTATTTTTCCTAGATTTAATAATAATTATTCCTTAATGCAACGAAATGGAAGGACATTTGCTGAAATGATCCATTTGTTCCCGCCAAACACTGAACTGCATCCCGATAGTGTGTGTGTGGGGTTGAGGGGGGTGGGGAGGGAGTGGCAGTGTGTGTATGTGTGTGTGGAGGTGTGTGTGTGTTTGTGTCTTTAGATGTGTGGTGTGTGTGTGTGTAATGATAATAATAATAATAAACGGTTTATGAATTAAGACATCCGTTAGGCTGTAAATTTACATATATACAAAAAGGCATGTCAAAAAATAAAATAGAGGGGAATGGAGACGGGTAGGTTTGACGAACAACTGTTGGGTGATGGGGGGGGGGATAACGAGTATAATATAGACTAGTGGGAGACTGGTGGGTCTGACGAACAACTGCGGATGATGGGGGGGATAACGAGGCCAAGACGTGTGTGTATGTGTGTGTGTGTGTGTGCGTGGGTGTGGGTGGGTGGTGGTTTGACAGGAAAGAGCATGTATCCCACCCAACATTCGTCCCTCACCGCTGCCATCACGTCCTGTTTGTTGGGCTCTAATGGTTCAGGAAGGAAAGTATTGATGTGGTCGTCTGCTGATGAATATGTTAACGAACTGATTAGGGGATGAGACGCAATTATGGAAGGTTTAATGAAGGGAGGGGCACTAAGTATACTTTGTTGAGGCACATAATTCGTGGCAGGAGTGGAAGTATAAGTAAAGGAAGAAGTAACATTGACATTAGTGGTAAATATTGTTGTTGTTACACTAGAAAATTCCACCTTAATGAGTTTTAGGTGCGTGAGGGCATGGCGGAAAATGTGTTAGTTGTGTACACATACTTTTATTATTCATGAGATTCCGGCGAGCGGCAAGATAACCGGATAGACTTGACCCACAGCATCCCCTGGAAGCTGAGGACGCCGCTCTAGGGTAGTGGGGATTTCCTCTTACTTGTGTGTAGGCGTGGGAGGACAACGTGGGCCGCGGCGCGTCACTCCCTGCAGGCACCAAGACGCCAGTGTGCCGCCCCACCGTTCCCGCGGCGAGGGTGTCATAAATTCTCACGAGAGTTGTTACAGTTTACTTACGATGATCCTCCCTCCAGGTGTCGTAAACCCACGGGTGGAGTGTAGTATCCACGCTCTTACCCGGTCACTGGAGAAGCTACTCAGCGCGGGCGCGCATGCGCGACACGTAACAACGGTGTCCTCCCACTCTCAGGGCCTCAGTTACCATTCAGCTGCCGTGTGGGGAGAGTGGTGCGCTAGTCCCTCGCCAGTCTCGCACATTAACGCGGAATTTAGCCGATTGCTAACTAGTGTTGAGGTTGGATTTTGAGAGCGTGTGGTGTGCCATCACTCTAGGTCCTGCCGCGTGGGTGTCAAGGCTTCCATCCGCCGCTGGATAACGTGTTGTGAGTGATTTACACAATCTTGAGGCGCTGCGAGTGCACGAGGATAATTTTGCTGTTCGTGCTTGGCGGTGACGCTTTGACCAAGGAACAAACCAGTGTGAAGAGGAGCCGCGATGGAGACTATTGCCGGACCTTCCCTGCTGCTGCTGCTGCTGCTGGGTGTTCTGTCTGTCACAGGTGAGCATCGTGGCCATACATACATACACTGCTGCAGCTTCACATCATCTTCCCGCCCCGATAATGAAGCAGGTGTCGAGTCGTCCTCTCGAGCACAGATTGAAAAATTGCACAAAATAGGACAATTTCGTGCGCCTTAATGTCCATCCAATACGAAGTAACTGTGTACCTATAACAGCCTCGTTTAAGGCGGGAACGATGCGAGGAAAACGAAAATTTCCCCCGTAATCACCCGTTACATCCCAATACAACACAACATCGCATTTCAAAACACATCCTCCGCTTTACACACAGGCAGGAGACCCTCAAACACATCACTACCACCCTCAAACACCATCGAGAAATGTATTGCACTAAAATATTAAGAGGACGGAGGAGGGAGGCGCAGGGTAACACAGCCCATCTTAGGGAAGCCTCGCCCAGCACCGTGACCCCCTGTAGGAGCACCGTCAGAAAGGCTTTAGTGCTCGTCGCAGCGGCCTTATCTCTAGCCTTCTGGCCTTCCTCTCCCCTTTCTGCGGCCGTCAAGAAAGGGGAGTAAAGGCACTACTGGGAACACTGATCGCTACCTCTTCCCCTTTCTCTTCCCCTTTCTCTTCCTCCTCTTTCTATTCCCCTTTTACTCCTCTTCCTCGTTCTCTTGTGTTTTTTTTCTCGTTCTGTTCATTAGCTCGTTTGCATTCTCTCTCTCTCTCTCTCTCTCTCTCTCTCTCTCTCTCTCTCTCTCTCTCTCTCTCTCTCTCTCTCTTTTGGAGGGTGATTTATTGGTTATGTTATTTTCTTATTCTACTTTTTTTTTCCATTTTGCTCTTTTGTTCTGTTTTCTTTTGCTTGCAACTTTATTTTTTCCTTTTTATATAATCAGTTTTTCCGCTCTATTGTAATCTAATTTTCTTCCCTCCTCCTCCTCCTCCTCCTCCTCCTCCTCCTCCTCCTCCTCCTCCTCCTCCTTTTTTTCTCTTCACTCCTCTCTTTCATATTCATCATATTTTTCTTAGTCTTCGCTCCCCCCCTCAGTCTTCCTCCTCCTCCTCCCTCTACCTTCCCTCTCTTCTCCCCTTCATATCTCCTCTTCCAGTCCCTTCCCATCCCTTCTCTTCTCTTCTTCATCCCTCCTTCCCTTCTCCTCTCTTCTCCATTCCACCTTCCCTTCCTTTCACTATCATCACTTTCATAGTTGGAATGATAATAATAAGTTGTTACACTTCCCTTTACTTGCAAAAAATGAATGTGTGTGTGTGTGTGTGTGTGTGTGTGTGTGTGTGTGTGTGTGTGTGTGTGTGTGTGTGTGTGTGTGTGTGTCCAGGGGCGTTTCCATGTCCTCTTTATTATCGTGAACATCATAACAACTCTGGTCTCGTGCATCAGTGTATTTTTGCTGCATTATTTCTCCCTTGTCCGGTGGGTGTGGCTGACGCTTACACGCTATCTATAACACACTTTGTTTATCATATGTGAAGCGGGAATATAAGAGTATACGACTCCCACCCACTTCTATACATTTGTCTCTGTTTTCATTTCCAATCCACGCTGGTAAGAGGAAAGTGGAGTCAATTTGCTTTATTGGAATTGTGAAGTTAAGAGCAATTGTGTGCACGGAAGGTTGGAAATAGAGTAATAAATCGGTTAATACATTTCCTTTATTATGAACGGAGGACAGGATGTGGAGTGACGGTCATACATACAGACAGACAAACACGTTAACTTAACACCAAGAGCCGGAATAAAAACATTAGTGAAAAATGTTTTGGGGGATGGATGTAGGAAGAAAAAAATTGCATCATGACGTGCTTCAGTGTCGGAAAAAAAGTCATGTTTTGCGTTATATTTTTATCCTGTTTGAGTGTGTGAGGTGTGAGGTTGTGTGGGAGTGTGGCGAGGTGTCAGTTCTGTTCTGGGATGAAAACCTATTGACTGGTGAATGAATGCAACGTTATGATGTGAAAATGAACTGATGTTGAACGATACTTTATGGAATGACTCGAAAGGCAACATGACTTGGGTGATTAATGTGTGTTCAGAGATGATATATGGACGACTATTTATCATGTTAATGGATGAAATGATTTTCTTATCACCTAAAAAAGACCATTTAATAAAGGCCTCCATACCATACACGTTTATATAATTATCAGTATTTGTCAATGCATCAATCGGAGGCTGAAGGGTCACGTGATTGATGTCTATTCTCATAAAGCTTAACTGTCTATCCTTTGTTAGCTTCGGTATTATTTTGTGTCAATTGTTTTTTGAGTGCTGTAATGCAAAGGACGTTAGGGAAGGAGGACTCAACACACCTATTCTCAGTACTGATAAGCATTAAACATAACAAACGACAATTACGATAAACACACAATGCGGTGAGGATGCAGGTATGGAGTTCTGAATAGATCCGGAACAAGGGAACAATAACAGGTTCATTAAATATCCATTAGTCAACATTGCACGGAGTATTGAGTGTCGCGTCCCGGCAGCTTGTGGCCAACAATGGTTTGGGTGTGAGTGTGTTTAAGCCTCGAGCTGCAAGTGGCGCTGCGAAGGTCCATGCCTGGCTGGTCATTTCCATTTTATTTATTATATCGAACGACTCAACCAACTGGAATGTGAGATAAACTTTCATTGAAGTTATTTATTTATTTTTTTTCCTGTGAAACTAATTTTTGGATGTAAAAAAAAAATGTGATTAGGAGTAAAAGTTTATTATTTTTTTTGTGTGTGTTGTTGGACGTGGATGTGAATACAGATTTATTGACTCGGAATAGTTCGTTCACGTGATGTCACCGCTTGGTAATGTTTCTCTTATTGTTTAGTACTAGAACAGATACGTGATTGTACATCCTTTAGAGAGATTGCGTTTGCTTGATTCAACTATGTGTGTGTGTGTGTGTGTGTGTGTGTGTGTGTGTGTGTGTGAGTGACCAGTGTGTTTCATCACCTTTCATATTTCAAAGAGGAGTAAGAAGGTTAGGTTTTAGTCGTGTAATGTAAATACAATCCATTCTACATACAATACCTCACGCTTGACAACCTTCTTACACACACACACACGCACACACACACACACACACACTTAAGAATATCTCTCTCTCTCTCTCTCTCTCTCTCTCTCTCTCTCTCTCTCTCTCTCTCTCTCTCTCTCTCTCTCTCTCTCTCTCACGCACACACACTTGAGCTTCATCCCCTAAATCACACCTGAACACGTTATTATTGATCAGCCTGCAAGAGTTTCTACCACTAGAACTTCGAACCCTTCCACTTCACTTACGTACTGTTCTTGTGTCTTGTGGATTAGTTGAGGTGTGTGTGTGTGTGTGTGTGTGTATGTATGTATGTATGTATGTATGTATGTATGTATGTGTTCCCAACCTTCTCTCTCAATGCACCATCATATTAGCCATTCCCACAGCATGTTCCATAACTCACACAGCACCATAACCTTACCTGCCCCAACACTAACACAGGTAGGTAGGTAGGTAGGCCAGGTGCACCACATGGCCCACCTCACCTGTTGTGGTCCCAGATTCCATGTTACGCAGAATCCAATTAACCTGGCCGAGCACCTGGAAGTGTCCTCTTAATTGTTTGTCGGTCAGGTATACCAGTTAAAGGGTTCAATACTTAACCAAGGGCGAGGAGGTGAGGTGAGGTTGGGTTGGGTTGGTTGCTCTAACAAAAGGTTGGAAAGGGGTTTAAGACGTGGTATTCAGTATTCTTAATGGGCTCGGTGCCTCAAGGGGATTTATTCTCCTCTTAAAACTGCAGCTCCACTTAATCATGAATGGATTCCCAGCTCGTGCGTGTTCAGGTTTAAATATGAATGAAGGATATGCGCCTCCACTCGACCTCCATTGTAGGATACGCATGATCCCTGAATTATACACGAACGATTGATTTTATACACGACAACCAAGGACTAGAAGCACACACACACACACACACACACACACACACACACACACACACACACACACACACACACACACACACACACACGCCAGTTCTGCGCATTTCTGAGGCATGATTATTCACTTGAGTACAAATGGTGGTCAGTGGCAAGCAATTTAAGCTGTGTTTACATACTGAAGCTTGTCTACATGGCCCGTGTTTGCATTGGGAGGCAGACGTGAACGCAGCTTGACACCCCCGATGCCGCCCCGCGTGGGAACAGTTTTCACACACCAACACTGGCTGGCGTCAACATTTTGGGGCTGCTGAAGCGACCTAGCGTATGGGAGGGCGGTGAGGAGGGTGTGGAGGGGGTGTAGAGGAGGGGGATGATGTGTATAGACTTTTGTTTGTTTTCATTCTTTTTTTTTGTGGGGGGGGAGGGAATGGGTGGGGGAGAGATGGGCTTTTGTTCTGCTGTGGACCAAAAGTGGCTGATGGTGATGATGGTGACGCCTGCTGTTGTTGTTGTTGTTGTTATGGTGATGGTGGTGGTGGTGGTTGAGTTATTCCTTATATGTCTATTGTTCTATTGTGTAAGTATGTGTCATTGTGCTTTGTTTCAGTTTTTTTCTTTGTGTTTGTTGTGTTTCATATTTAATTGTCTTTTTTTTCTTGATTTAGTTTTGGTTTGAAGTGACTTATTCATTTTTTTATATATTTTATTCAGCTTTGTCCATGGTTTTGTACTTGATATTATTGATTTACTTGCCCTTTCTTTCCTATGGCTGTTATACTTTTTTCCTTTTTCCTTTTTTTCCCCCTTTACTTCCTTCCTTCCCCTCCCACGTCCTGTTACAATTCTCACGTCATCCATCACACTGAGTTTTTCATAAAGGGTTGTGCAAATATAAACATTAATTCTGTATAATGTTTGTTGTTTTATACTACGCTCGTTTTCCCTTGTACATTGATTCCAACGTTCAGTAGTATAATTTTTTTTAGTCGTGTTAATTGTGTTCAGTAAAGGTTATCGTGTTTGTCTTACTGTTCTTGATATATGTTTAAATTTTTGACGAGATAGATGGAGTTTCGTTTATATATCAATTAATTATTTATGATTTTTGATATATATTTTTTTCTATTTATGATTATTCAATGGTTTTTATTTATTTATTTATTTATTTTTTTACTATTTTCTTATGATTTTTGAACTTATTTTTTTATGAAGTATTATTTACCAATCATTACTTAACATTGATTGGGTGAGGCACACGACAATTCCACGAACACATATTATTCCTTCCTTTTCTCTCTTCTCTTGATAGGAAGGCCATGGATTAAACCTTTACAAAATCGCTAATAAAAATATATATAAAAAAAAAATTAAATCGCAATACTGAACGATACGAAACTGATGAAAAGTAAAGAAAACGGTATTAACTCATTGATTCCAGTGTGTTTCGGCTTTAAAGGACGCGACATGATCAGTGCCAATTAGGTTTTCATTAATTTTCGTTCACTTTAAAGTATCAGACTGAGTTCTGGTTTTTCAAATGTAAATCCTGTCTTTTTTTTCTTCGCTTTTGAATCATTCTTTGTTTTGCATTTTTTTTTCTTCCTTTGTATTTAATTTCCAAGTCTTGTTACGACTTTTTAATTGGTACAGCAGTGTTTCACAAATCCGTTGATGTATTTTAAGAGTATATTATGTATAATCGTTTATCCAAAGGTGTATTTCAGCTTTCAATATGTTTTTTTTATTAAATATATATGCACTTTATACACAACCAACTATATTTAGTATCAATTTCTCATTTACGTATATATAGTATTTTTACAGGTTAGGGAAGCTAGTCAAGGGATTATAAAAGAGTTAGGTCAATTTCCTCTCCCCAAAGTACATAAAAAAAATAGTATAAGAGCTTCACCAATTCAATTATGCTTCAGTATCTTAGTTTTGTAATTATTTTCCTTTTGCATGTATGGCTTCGTTTGTGTGTGTGTGTGTGTGTGTGTGTGTGTGTGTGTGTGTGTGTGTGTGTGTGTGAGGAGATAAAGGCTTGGGTTCCCTCAGGCCTCAGTATAAGAGTATTTTGTGCTATATATATGAGGGGAAAAAAGGTAAAAGAGGCATAATGAAGGTAGAGGTTTTCTATGGGAACGTAATGGCTTTGACTTGTGTTCCTAATTTGGGCTATATAATGCTAGCTAAGCGGGTTATAATCTCTCTCTCTCTCTCTCTCTCTCTCTCTCTCTCTCTCTCTCTCTCTCTCTCTCTCTCTCTCTCTCTCTCTCTCTTTCGTTATGTATTTCTTGTTTACTCAGTCTACTCTCCCTTGCCAAGTTTCCCTTTCTCCCTATTTTTATATATTTCCCATCCTGTTATTGTCCTCCCCTTCCCTCTATCATTAATGTTTTTTCCCCTTGAGTCTCTCCCTCTTTCCTCTTCTTTCAGCATCCACTCTCTACCCAGGTCTCATTCCTCTGGCTTTCCTCTACTATCCACCTTGCATTCCCTTCTACTATAACTCCATCCCCACCACCGTTACTCTTGCTAAATGTCTTCACGTATCTCTCTCTATATATATCTCTGTGTGTCTCACGTACCCTCGTCACTAGCACTTAACCTATAATTAAAAGTATTTCAAGTTGATTTTCTGTCTCCACCTCCTCACTCCCCCTCATGACTGTAGTTTTCTTGAGTCACCCTTGAAAGATGTCAAGTTTCTATGATGTTTCCCCCAGTTATCACCAAATACGATGCAGTAAGATTTAACGACTGGAATTAGTGGGTCTTGTACGGATTGTGTGTGTGTGTGTGTGTGTATGTGTGTGTGTGTCCACTGCTGAGACTTGCAAGGGTGGTAGAAGATGGATTGTGTGTGTGTGTGTGTGGGTGTGTGTGTGTGTGTGTGTGTGTGTGTGTGTGTGTGTGTGTGTGTGTGTGTGTGTGTGTGTGTGTGTGTGTGTGTGTGTGTGTGTTTTACCTGGAGCTGAAAGTAAAAATGAAAGTAATTGATCCAACGTCAGAAGAAGAAGTTATCTGCTTAGGCTTTCTCTCTCTCTCTCTCTCTCTCTCTCTCTCTCTCTCTCTCTCTCTCTCTCTCTCTCTCTCTCTCTCTCTCTCTCTCAGTATATCTCACCCTTAATTTACTCCTTCCCCTCACTCTCCCTCACCTTCCCTCATTACCATTTGCAACACAGAGGGAGAGATGAAAATTCCTCTCTCCTGCCCTTTGAGTCTTTACCTGATGAAACTTCCTACAGTTATTTAATTTTTTTCCTTACTCATTTTTTTCTCCAATTTATTAATTCACTTTATTTCTAATTATCTTTTTCTTATGTTTTTATGTTTATTTTTCCGTTTTTTTTATCGTAATTTGTCTATAATTTCCTCTTTTGCTTTTTGCTCTTTTGTTTTTCTTCTTCCCTTTTCTTCATCTCATTCCCTTTCAGTATCGTTCTCCCTTCCCCATCCTTACGTATTCCCTTCATTGCCTATTCCAACTGTATTCATTCTTTCCCATTTTTATTCGCACTCCTCCTTTTCCTTTTCCTTTTCTTTTCAACACTTCTCTTCCTCTCTTCGCTTCTTTACCTAACTTCTTCTTTTACGTTTTCACTCAAGTTTCCAAGTAAGTTAATTAAGTTTCTTTCTTCTTCCTTTACATCTAGAGGGCAATACTGGACACCTTTAGGAAGTCTGTAGAAGACGTATTAATCAGTATTTTTCCCGCTCTCTCACCTAGGAGGAAGAGGTCAGATATGGAGGGAAGGAGGGAAAAAGGGGAGGAAGGAGAGGGAGAGAGAGAGAGAAGCGTGTGGGTGATGAGAAGGAAATGAGCCGTGAGAAGATCAAAATTAAGTTATGGATAGAGAGAGAGAGAGAGAGAGAGAGAGAGAGAGAGAGAGAGAGAGAGAGAGAGAGAGAGAGAGAGAGAGAGAGAGAGAGAGAGTAGGTTAATGAGTATTTGATTAAGATAGATCATGTTAATATTTATAACTGTTATCATCATCATCATCATAATTATATATGAATAAATTTGGAATAAATGTTTTTGGTATGTATGTAGATCTCTCTCTCTCTCTCTCTCTCTCTCTCTCTCTCTCTCTCTCTCTCTCTCTCTCTCTCTCTCTCTCTCTCTCTCTCTCTCTCTCTCTCTCGCAACAAAATATAAATAACTCTGGCATGCAAATTTTTTCAACGCATTCATTCATTTACTTTAGCAATTTCCTGTCTCACGCTTTTTGTCAGCTCGTCATCGTGTGTGTGTTCTCTCTCTCTCTCTCTCTCTCTCTCTCTCTCTCTCTCTCTCTCTCTCTCTCTCTCTCTCTCTCTCTCTCTCTCTCTCTCTCTCTCTCTCTCTCTCTCTGTGTGTGTTTCCCTAACTTCATATTTCCCTCTTCCACTCATTTCGTCTTCATTATCCCCTTTGTGTGATTCTCGTTTCCCTTTCTCTCCATTCCACTTGCTTTCCTCCATGTCTTCATACGTGCCTCAATTCCTCCATTTAGTCCTTACCTTATGTTCCTTTGTTTCCACTTCCCTCCTTCTCTTGTCTCCTTCCTCCCTTCTTTACTTTATACCTCTATTCCTCTTGCTATATCACTTTATTTCATCCTTCCTACCTTCTCTCCCTCATCTGTCCTCTATTATATTCCTCTATTCCTCCTTCTATATTATCATTTCGTCTTCCTTACCTTCTCTTCCTCCTCCCTCCTTTACTAATATTCCTCCTCCTATTTCGCCTTCCCTACCTTCTCTCCTGCCTCCTTCCCTTTCTTTCCTCCCACCTGACAGCTCGGTTGACAGCCTCTCTGCACGTTTTCATTACTAAATAACACGATTTATTTGTAGGTCAATATTAGTGTGGCTTGTTAGGGTTATGTAGGGGGCCAGTGTGAGGCTGTCATGGCCACCTGACATCTGGTAGTATGGTGTTGACAGCACCTACCTGTATTTGGTGTTACCTGTGTGGCTGGCGAGTGAAGGTATAGGTTAGAAATGTAAGTGGAAATAAGTATATATGTATTGGTTTATTTAGTGAGACTTAGTATAGTGGAACATTAAAATACTATATAGATTAAAGAGAATACTAGTGGTAATTGTAACTGCAAAATTATGAGTAGTTATGAAAATGTGGACAAACTTTCTTTTCTTTCTTTTTTCTCTCTTTTTTTCTCTCTTTTTCTTGTCTATACTAACATGGACTTGTATATTTTTTGGGGAGTTTGTGATGTATAATAAAAATTTAAGACAACACTGAGACGTGAACTTGCAAGGGATTAAAAGTCTCCCTTTGATATCCTGGGAGGCAGGTACAAGGAGGTTTAAAAATACATGATCAACGCTGTCTTCTTAATTATAGTATAACAACCTCCTCTACTCCTCTTCTTCCTCCTCCTCCTCCTCCTCCTCTTCCTTCTCATCATCATCCATTCTGTCGTCCTCTTCCTCCCTCTTATTTTATTTATTCAACTCCTCAGTTTTCATCTCCTGTCCTCCTCCTCCTCCTCCTCCTCCTCTCCTCCTCCTCCTCCTCCTCCTCCTCACTTATCCTCTTTCTTCTCCTCCCTCCTCATAATTTCACCTCCACAGCCTAAAAAAAATATTGATCTACTTTTTGAAATGGATCGCTCAGCCAGAGAGAGAGAGAGAGAGAAAAAAAAAGATATATATGGAACACAATATATGGGATAGTTTCTTGTGGACCAAATATTTAGGAATGGGATGGGTTATATGGGCTGAATAATTATGGTTTTGGGTAAAGGTTTATGGAGGAGAAATAGGAAAGGTAGATTTACGGAGGGAAGCGAAGATGGGAATGGGAGTGAGGGGGAGTAAGGGATAGAAGGGGAAGTGATGGGTGATTAAGGGATGGGAGTGAGAGGAGAGAGTGATGGGATGAGAGAAGTTATACCAAATTAGGCTGCTAGTGTATAGAAGACATTTTGAGTTGAAAGTTCAAAGAGAGAGAGAGAGAGAGAGAGAGAGAGAGAGAGAGAGAGAGAGAGAGAGAGAGAGAGAGAGAGAGAGAGAGAGAGAGAGAGAGAGAGAGAGAGAGAGAGAGAGAGAATGATGTTTATGGAGGCAAGTATATTTTTATCCCAGTAATTGAGGATTATTGAGTCGAGGGTGTTTTGAAACTACTAAATGATGTGTCAAGTGTATTCTGATTCTTTTAAATGAGGTTTCAAGTGTACTCTGATCCTATTAAATGAGGTTTGGTTAGTGATTCAAAGGCGTTTATCATATGTTTAAGGTGGTTGTGCAAGTAGTAAGAATGTTATATTTTTGCTGTATTTCTCAAGTTAATAAGAGAACAAGGAATGGATGTGATTTACCTGGTGTGACTGTAATGGCTGATTGTACTATTGAGCAGGTAATTGAGTTTCGTAATTATGATGAAAGAAGGCCCTGCACGCAATCACACACGCACGTAGTCACACACACCCACACACACACACACACAGAACGAGAGAGAGAGAGAAAAAAAGAAGTAAATATGCAATAAAATATAAAGCTGATTACACACTAAAGTATAAAAATGGAGGGCCCCCAAAATATAAATATACACCCACACACATGCACACACAAAAAAAGGGGCAAAAAACACGGTCACAAGTTAAAAGTTAGCTGTGCACGCAAATGGTCGGATACGAAACTTTAGAGCTGGGAGACAGGCATGTAAACTGTTAGGGCAGAGAAACAGACAGACAGACAGGCAAATAGACAGACAGAAAACCGGTTAGAGCCAAAAGGTTGTTTTCAGATATTTAGTTAATTTACGAAACTTTAAATGAAGTTCATATTTTTGTTATAATTTTTTTTTCTTCCCACAAACAGGTGCAAACAGGTTATGTGGTGCAGGGGATTAACTCTTCAAAGTGTTTTCATTAAATTAACACTATTTTGCAAGAATTATATGTTTTCGTTGCTATGACAAGAAAAAAAACAAAAATTCATGGTGTCTGGTTAAGCTGTGAAGATTAGTTCTAGCTATGCTTACGCCATTTAATTCCTGGTATTAAGTATATTCACTGGCATCGAATTTATTTTATTAAAGGTCTTTGCATTACCACGAGCCATGGCGTTTTAGAATATATAATTTCGTCTTCCACTCCTCATGCAAGGTAGCTAAAGGGGAGGTGATAGAGGGCTGGGAATCCTTGTATTGTAAGCTATTTTTTTTCTACTATAAAACATATCGCAGTGATAGAAATGTTTTAAATTCTTTTGTTTTGGTGTTACTATTTTTATTGCTTCATGTGTTATTTTTCTTCCATTTCTGTCCTGATTGCCACTTCGAATGTGCTGAAAAAGGCAGGTTGTACAGTACATATGGAAAACCTTACATGCGCAGCCTTTAACAAGAAAAAAAGTTGTTTTCATCATTTCTGATAGTGTTCGCGCGTGACAGGAAAGAGTTGAAGTGTTGGTCTGTCTCTGAATGGATATTGGAACAGACTCATCCGCACGCCCACACGCCCACGCCTCACCAACACCCACACAGACACACACATACACATCATATATACACCGCATTCACAGGGTAACTAATGTATAAAGAGGAACAAAATGACAAGATGAATATATATAGCAGAGTAACTATAAATATATCTTTTTTTTATCATCTTCTCACGGTCAATCTTCCTTGTAGTTGGCTACTTAAAGGTGTGTTAGGTACCCAGTGCTCCCTGCTTCACCTGCCTTGCTCTACCTTGCTGCAGGGGACAAGAATGAGGGAAGAAAAGCGAGTAGAAAGTCAAGGGTAAAGAACAGTGGTGTGAGGCAAGTGGGGTAAGAAAAGGGAATGGAGGAAGGAAGCTTAACCCATTCAGTTCTTGCGGCACACCATATGTGCCAGCAGCGTCTCCCTCTCCTGTGTTTGCGGCACGACGTCTGTGACAAGATCTTTATATCATTCCCATGCATATACATATGATGTATAGGCCAGTGTAACAACTTTTATCATTATTTACAAATGTCTATTGTCTTATGTATCAGAATTACCGTTCTTATGAGTATTTATGTGATATTCAATAGATAATTTTACGGTACGATAACTGCGGTTTGGCAACACCGCCGGCAGCAATATATAACCGTCGCTCCATCGGCCGTCAGCGACGGGCTCTTCTAGCTAGCATTAGATATTGGTTATTGAAAATATTGGAAATATCATTGCAGCATCTGATACACCTAATTAAACTGTAAAACTGTCATTATGAATATTTGTTTTATAACTAATAATTACGCAGTAAAATGAAACTTAATATTTATATAAAAACATGACTTTCCTCCCCATTTTCCCGAAAGCTATTAGAGATATTGGAAATATCATTGCAGCATCTGATAGACCTAATTAAACTGTACAACTGTCATTATGAATATTTGTTCTATGACTAATAATTACGCAGTAAAATGAAACTTAATATATATATATAAACATGAATTTCCTCCTTATTTTCCCGAAAGCTATTAGAGATATTGGAAATATCATTGCAGCATCTGATACACCTAATTAAACTGTAAAACTGATATTATGAATATTTGTTCTATGACTAATAATTACGCAGTAAAATTAAACTTAATATTTATTTAAAAACATGACTTTCCTCCTCATTTTCTCGAAAGCTATTAGAGATATTGGAAATATCATTGCAGCATCTGATACACCTAATTAAACTGTACAACTCTCATTATGAATATTTGTTTTATGACTAATAATTACGCAGTAAAATGAAACTTAATATTTATATAAAAACATGACTTTCCTCCCCATTTTCCCGAAAGCTATTAGAGATATTGGAAATATCATTGCAGCATCTGATAGACCTAATTAAACTGTACAACTGTCATTATGAATATTTGTTCTATGACTAATAATTACGCAGTAAAATGAAACTTAATATATATATATAAACATGAATTTCCTCCTTATTTTCCCGAAAGCTATTAGAGATATTGGAAATATCATTGCAGCATCTGATACACCTAATTAAACTGTAAAACTGATATTATGAATATTTGTTCTATGACTAATAATTACGCAGTAAAATTAAACTTAATATTTATTTAAAAACATGACTTTCCTCCTCATTTTCTCGAAAGCTATTAGAGATATTGGAAATATCATTGCAGCATCTGATACACCTAATTAAACTGTACAACTCTCATTATGAATATTTGTTCTATGACTAATAATTACGCAGTAAAATGAAACTTAATATTTATATAAAAACATGACTTTCCTCCTCATTTTCTCGAAAGCTATTAGAGATATTGGAAATATCATTGCAGCATCTGATAGACCTAATTAAAATCTAGTACTGTCATTATGAATATTTTCACTAGTACTAATAAATACTGAATTTTACTTTTTTTAAAATTACTTTCTTCCTCGTTTTCTCGAAAGCTATTAGAGATATTGGAAATATCATTGCATCATCTGATATACTTAATTCAACTGTACAACTGATATTATGAATATTTGTTCTATGACTAATAATTACGCAGTAAAATAAAACCGTATTTTTATATAAAAACATGACTTTCATCGTCATTTTCTTGAAAGCTATTAGAGATATTGGAAATATCATTGCAGCATCTGATAGACCTAATTAAACTGTACAAATGATATTATGAATATTTTTTCTATGACTAATAATTACGCAATAAAATGAAACTTAATATTTATTTAAAAACATGACTTTCCTCCTCATTTTCTCGAAAGCTATTAGAGATATTGGAAATATCATTGCAGCATCTGATACACCTAATTAAACTGTACAACTGATATTATGAATATTTTTCTATGATTAATAATTACGCAGTAAAATGAAACTTAATATATATTTAAAAAATTAATTTCCTCCTCATTTTCCCGAAAGCTATTAGAGATATTGGAAATATCATTGCAGCACCTGATACACCTAATTAAACTGTACAACTGTCATTATGAATATTTGTTCTATGACTAACAATTACGCAGTAAAATTAAACTTAATATTTATTTAAAAACATGACTTTCCTCCTCATTTTCTCGAAAGCTATAAGAGATATTGGAAATATCATTACAGCATCTGATACACCTAATTAAACTGTACAACGCTCATTATGAATATTTGTTCTATGACTAATAATTACTCAGTAAAATGAAACTTAATATTTTTATATAAACATAACTTTTCTCCTCATTTCCTCGAAAGCTATTACAGATATTGGATATATCATTGCAGCATCTGATACACCTAATTAAACTGTACAACTGTCATTATTAATATTTGTTCTATGACTAATAATTACGCAGTAAAATGAAACTTAATATTTATATAAAAACATGAATTTCCTCCTCATTTTCTCGAAAGCTATTAGAGATATTGGAAATATCACTGCAGCATCTGATAGACCTAATTAAACTGTAAAACTGAAATTATGAATATTTGTTCTATGACTAATAATTACGCTGTAAAATGAAACTTAATTTTTATATAAAAACATGACTTTCCTCCTCATTTTCTCGAAAGCTATTAGAGATATTGGAAATATCATTGCAGCATCTGATACAACTAATTAAACTGTACAACTCTCATAATGAATATTTGTTCTAAGACTAATAATTACGCAGTAAAATGAAACTTAATATTTATATAAAAACATGATTTTACTCCTCATTTTCTCGAAAGCTATTAGAGATATTGGAAATATCATTGCAGCATCTGATAGACGTAATTAAAATTTACTACTGTCATTATGAATATTTTCGCTAGTACTAATAAATACTGAATTTTACTTTTTTTAAAATTACTTTCTTCCTCGTTTTCTCGAAAGCTATTAGAGATATTGGAAATATCATTGCATCATCTGATACACCTAATTCAACTGTACAACTGATATTATGAATATTTGTTCTATGACTAATAATTACGCAGTAAAATAAAAACCGTATTTTTATATAAAAACATGACTTTCCTCGTCATTTTCTTGAAAGCTATTAGAGATATTGGAAATATAATTGCAGCATCTGATAGACCTAATTAAACTGTACAACTGATATTATGAATATTTTTCTATGGGCTAATAATTACGCAGTAAAATGAAACTTAATTTTTATATAAAAACATGACTTCCTCCTCATTTTCTCGAAAGCTATTAGAGATATTGGAAATATCATTGCAGCATCTGATACATCTAATTAAACTGTACAACTGATATTATGAATATTTGTTCTATGACTAATAATTACGCAGTAAAATGAAACTTAATATTTATATAAAAACATGACTTTCCTCCTCATTTTCTCGAAAGCTATTAGAGATATTGGAAATATCATTGCAGCATCTGATACACCTAATTAAACTGTACAACTGATATTATGAATATTTGTTCTATGGCTAATAATTACGCAGTAAAATGAAACTTAATATTTATATAAAAACATGACTTTCCTCCTCATTTTCTCGAAAGCTATTAGAGATATTGGAAATATCATTGCAGCATCTGATACACCTAATTAAACTGTACAACTGTCATTATGAATATTTGTTCTATGACTAATAATTACGCAGTAAAATGAAACTTAATATTTATATAAAAACATGATTTTACTCCTCATTTTCTCGAAAGCTATTAGAGATATTGGAAATATCATTGCAGCATCTGATACAACTAATTAAACTGTACAACTCTCATTATGAATATTTGTTCTAAGACTAATAATTACGCAGTAAAATGAAACTTAATATTTATATAAAAACATGATTTTACTCGTCATTTTCTCGAAAGCTATTAGAGATATTGGAAATATCATTGCAGCATCTGATAGACCTAATTAAAATCTACTACTGTCATTATGAATATTTTCACTAGTACTAATAAATACTGAATTTTACTTTTTTTTTTATTTCTTTCTTCCTCGTTTTCTCGAAAGCTATTAGAGATATTGGAAATATCATTGCATCATCTGATACACCTAATTCAACTGTACAACTGATATTATGAATATTTGTTCTATGACTAATAATTACGCAGTAAAATAAAACCGTATTTTTATATAAAAACATGACTTTCCTCGTCATTTTCTTGAAAGCTATTAGAGATATTGGAAATATAATTGCAGCATCTGATAGACCTAATTAAACTGTACAACTGATATTATGAATATTTTTTCTATGTCTAATAATTACGCAGTAAAATGAAACTTAATTTTTATATAAAAACATGACTTTCCTCCTCATTTTCTCGAAAGCTATTAGAGATATTGGAAATATCATTGCAGCATCTGATACATCTAATTAAACTGTACAACTGTCATTATGAATATTTGTTCTATGACTAATAATTACGCAGTAAAATGAAACTTAATATTTATATATAAACATGACTTTCCTCCTCATTTTCCCGAAAGCTATTAGAGATATTGGAAATATCATTGCAGCATCTGATAGACCTAATTAAACTGTAAAACTGATATTATGAATATTTGTTCTATGACTAATAATTACGCAGTAAAATTAAACTTAATATTTATTTAAAAACATGACTTTCCTCCTCATTTTCTCGAAAGCTATTAGAGATATTGGAAATATCATTGCAGCATCTGATACACCTAATTAAACTGTACATCTGATATTATGAATATTTGTTCTATGGCTAATAATTACGCAGTAAAATGAAACTTAATATTTATATAAAAACATGACTTCCTCCTCATTTTTTCGAAAGCTACTAGAGATATTGGAAATATCATTGACACATCTGATACACCTAATTAAACTGTACAACTGTCATTATGAATATTTGTTCTATGACTAATAATTACGCAGTAAAATGAAACTTAATTTTTATATAAAAACATGACTTTCCTCCTCATTTTCTCGAAAGCTATTAGAGATATTGGAAATATCATTGCAGCATCTCATACAACTAATTAAACTGTACAACTCTCATAATGAATATTTGTTCTAAGACTAATAATTACGCAGTAAAATGAAACTTAATATTTATATAAAAACATGATTTTACTCCTCATTTTCTCGAAAGCTATTAGAGATATTGGAAATATCATTGCAGCATCTGATAGACGTAATTAAAATCTACTACTGTCATTATGAATATTTTCGCTAGTACTAATAAATACTGAATTTTACTTTTTTTAAAATTACTTTCTTCCTCGTTTTCTCGAAAGCTATTAGAGATATTGGAAATATCATTGCATCATCTGATACACCTAATTCAACTGTACAACTGATATTATGAATATTTGTTCTATGACTAATAATTACGCAGTAAAATAAAACCGTATTTTTATATAAAAACATGAGTTTCCTCGTCATTTTCTTGAAAGCTATTAGAGATATTGGAAATATAATTGCAGCATCTGATAGACCTAATTAAACTGTACAACTGATATTATGAATATTTTTTCTATGGCTAATAATTACGCAGTAAAATGAAACTTAATTTTTATATAAAAACATGACTTTCCTCCTCATTTTCTCGAAAGCTATTAGAGATATTGGAAATATCATTGCAGCATCTGATACATCTAATTAAACTGTACATTTGATATTATGAATATTTGTTCTATGGCTAATAATTACGCAGTAAAATGAAACTTAATATTTATATAATAACATGACTTTCCTCGTCATTTTCTTGAAAGCTATTAGAGATATTGGAAATATAATTGCAGCATCTGATAGACCTAATTAAACTGTACAACTGATATTATGAATATTTTTTCTATGGGCTAATAATTACGCAGTAAAATGAAACTTAATTTTTATATAAAAACATGACTTTCCTCCTCATTTTCTCGAAAGCTATTAGAGATATTGGAAATATCATTGCAGCATCTGATACATCTAATTAAACTGTACATTTGATATTATGAATATTTGTTCTATGGCTAATAATTACGCAGTAAAATGAAACTTAATATTTATATAAAAACATGACTTTCCTCCTCATTTTCTCGAAAGCTATTAGAGATATTGGAAATATCATTGCAGCATCTGATACAACTAATTAAACTGTACAACTCTCATAATGAATATTTGTTCTAAGACTAATAATTACGCAGTAAAATGAAACTTAATATTTATATAAAAACATGATTTTACTCCTCATTTTCTCGAAAGCTATTAGAGATATTGGAAATATCTTTGCAGCATCTGATAGACGTAATTAAAATCTACTACTGTCATTATGAATATTTTCGCTAGTACTAATAAATACTGAATTTTACTTTTTTTAAAATTACTTTCTTCCTCGTTTTCTCGAAAGCTATTAGAGATATTGGAAATATCATTGCATCATCTGATACACCTAATTCAACTGTACAACTGATATTATGAATATTTGTTCTATGACTAATAATTACGCAGTAAAATAAAACCGTATTTTTATATAAAAACATGAGTTTCCTCGTCATTTTCTTGAAAGCTATTAGAGATATTGGAAATATAATTGCAGCATCTGATAGACCTAATTAAACTGTACAACTGATATTATGAATATTTTTTCTATGGCTAATAATTACGCAGTAAAATGAAACTTAATTTTTATATAAAAACATGACTTTCCTCCTCATTTTCTCGAAAGCTATTAGAGATATTGGAAATATCATTGCAGCATCTGATACATCTAATTAAACTGTACATTTGATATTATGAATATTTGTTCTATGGCTAATAATTACGCAGTAAAATGAAACTTAATATTTATATAATAAACATGACTTTCCTCCTCATTTTCTCGAAAGCTATTAGAGATATTGGAAATATCATTGCAGCATCTGATACATCTAAATAAACTGTACATTTGATATTATGAATATTTGTTCTATGGCTAATAATTACGCAGTAAAATGAAACTTAATATTTATATAAAAACATGACTTTTCTCCTCATTTTCTCGAAAGCTATTAGAGATATTGGAAATATCATTGCAGCATCTGATACACCTAATTAAACTGTACAACTCTCATTATGAATATTTGTTCTAAGACTAATAATTACGCAGTAAAATGAAACTTAATATTTATATAAAAAGATGATTTTACTCCTCATTTTCTCGAAAGCTATTAGAGATATTGGAAATATCATTGCAGCATCTGATACAACTAATTAAACTGTACAACTCTCATTGTGAATATTTGTTCTAAGACTAATAATTACGCAGTAAAATGAAACTTAATATTTATATAAAAATATGATTTTACTCGTCATTTTCTCGAAAGCTATTAGAGATATTGGAAATATCTTTGCAGCATCTGATAGACCTAATTAAAATCTACTACTGTCATTATGAATATTTTCACTAGTACTAATAAATACTGAATTTTACTTTTTTTTGTATTTCTTTCTTCCTAGTTTTCTCGAAAGCTATTAGAGATATTGGAAATATCATTGCATCATCTGATACACCTAATTCAACTGTACAACTGATATTATGAATATTTGTTCTATGACTAATAATTACGCAGTAAAATAAAACCGTATTTTTATATAAAAACATGAGTTTCCTCGTCATTTTCTTGAAAGCTATTAGAGATATTGGAAATATAATTGCAGCATCTGATAGACCTAATTAAACTGTACAACTGATATTATGAATATTTTTTCTATGTCTAATAATTACGCAGTAAAATGAAACTTAATTTTTATATAAAAACATGACTTTCCTCCTTATTTTCTCGAAAGCTATTAGAGATATTGGAAATATCATTGCAGCATCTGATACATCTAATTAAACTGTACAACTGTCAATATGAATATTTGTTCTATGACTAATAATTACGCAGTAAAATGAAACTTAATATTTATATATAAACATGACTTTCTTCCTCATTTTCCCGAAAGCTATTAGAGATATTGGAAATATCATTGCAGCATCTGATAGACCTAATTAAACTGTAAAACTGATATTATGAATATTTGTTCTATGACTAATAATTACGCAGTAAAATTAAACTTAATATTTATTTAAAAACATGAATTTCCTCATTTTCTCGAAAGCTATTAGAGATATTGGAAATATCATTGCAGCATCTGATACACCTAATTAAACTGTACATTTGATATTATGAATATTTGTTCTATGGCTAATAATTACGCAGTAAAATGAAACTTAATATTTATATAAAAACATGACTTTCCCTCCTCATTTTTCTCGAAAGCTACTAGAGATATTGGAAATATCATTGACACATCTGATACACCTAATTAAACTGTACAACTGTCATTATGAAATATTTGTTCTATGACTAATAATTACGCAGTAAAATGAAACTTAATTTTTATATAAAAACATGACTTTCCTCCTCATTTTCTCGAAAGCTATTAGAGATATTGGAAATATCATTGCAGCATCTCATACAACTAATTAAACTGTACAACTCTCATAATGAATATTTGTTCTAAGACTAATAATTACGCAGTAAAATGAAACTTAATATTTATATAAAAACATGATTTTACTCCTCATTTTCTCGAAAGCTATTAGAGATATTGGAAATATCATTGCAGCATCTGATAGACCTAATTAAAATCTACTATTGTCATTATGAATATTTTCACTAGTACTAATAAATACTGAATTTTACTTTTTTAAAAATTACTTTCTTCCTCGTTTTCTCGAAAGCTATTAGAGATATTGGAAATATCATTGCATCATATGATACACCTAATTCAACTGTACAACTGATATTATGAATATTTGTTCTATGACTAATAATTACGCAGTAAAATAAAACCGTATTTTTATATAAAAACATGACTTTCCTCGTCATTTTCTTGAAAGCTATTAGAGATATTGGAAATATAATTGCAGCATCTGATAGACCTAATTAAACTGTACAACTGATATTATGATTATTTTTTCTATGACTAATAATTACGCAGTAAAATGAAACTTAATTTTTATATAAAAACATGACTTTCCTCCTCATTTTCTCGAAAGCTATTAGAGATATTGGAAATATCATTGCAGCATCTGATACATCTAATTAAACTGTACATTTGATATTATGAATATTTGTTCTATGGCTAATAATTACGCAGTAAAATGAAACTTAATATTTATATAAAAACATGATTTTCCTCCTCATTTTCTCGAAAGCTATTAGAGATATTGGAAATATCATTGCAGCATCTGATACAACTAATTAAACTGTACAACTCTCATAATGAATATTTGTTCTAAGACTAATAATTACGCAGTAAAATGAAACTTAATATTTATATAAAAACATGATTTTACTCCTCATTTTCTCGAAAGCTATTAGAGATATTGGAAATATCATTGCAGCATCTGATAGACGTAATTAAAATCTACTACTGTCATTATGAATATTTTCGCTAGTACTAATAAATACTGAATTTTACTTTTTTTAAAATTACTTTCTTCCTCGTTTTCTCGAAAGCTATTAGAGATATTGGAAATATCATTGCATCATCTGATACACCTAATTCAACTGTACAACTGATATTATGAATATTTGTTCTATGACTAATAATTACGCAGTAAAATAAAACCGTATTTTTATATAAAAACATGAGTTTCCTCGTCATTTTCTTGAAAGCTATTAGAGATATTGGAAATATAATTTGCAGCATCTGATAGACCTAATTAAACTGTACAACTGATATTATGAATATTTTTTCTATGGCTAATAATTACGCAGTAAAATGAAACTTAATTTTTATATAAAAACATGACTTTCCTCCTCATTTTCTCGAAAGCTATTAGAGATATTGGAAATATCATTGCAGCATCTGATACATCTAATTAAACTGTACATTTGATATTATGAATATTTGTTCTATGGCTAATAATTACGCAGTAAAATGAAACTTAATATTTATATAATAACATGACTTTCCTCCTCATTTTCTCGAAAGCTATTAGAGATATTGGAAATATCATTGCAGCATCTGATACATCTAATTAAACTGTACATTTGATATTATGAATATTTGTTCTATGGCTAATAATTACGCAGTAAAATGAAACTTAATATTTATATAAAAACATGACTTTCCTCCTCATTTTCTCGAAAGCTATTAGAGATATTGGAAATATCATTGCAGCATCTGATACACCTAATTAAACTGTACAACTCTCATTATGAATATTTGTTCTAAGACTAATAATTACGCAGTAAAATGAAACTTAATATTTATATAAAAAGATGATTTTACTCCTCATTTTCTCGAAAGCTATTAGAGATATTGGAAATATCATTGCAGCATCTGATACAACTAATTAAACTGTACAACTCTCATTATGAATATTTGTTCTAAGACTAATAATTACGCAGTAAAATGAAACTTAATATTTATATAAAAATATGATTTTACTCGTCATTTTCTCGAAAGCTATTAGAGATATTGGAAATATCTTTGCAGCATCTGATAGACCTAATTAAAATCTACTACTGTCATTATGAATATTTTCACTAGTACTAATAAATACTGAATTTTACTTTTTTTTGTATTTCTTTCTTCCTAGTTTTCTCGAAAGCTATTAGAGATATTGGAAATATCATTGCATCATCTGATACACCTAATTCAACTGTACAACTGATATTATGAATATTTGTTCTATGACTAATAATTACGCAGTAAAATAAAACCGTATTTTTATATAAAAACATGACTTTCCTCGTCATTTTCTTGAAAGCTATTAGAGATATTGGAAATATAATTGCAGCATCTGCTAGACCTAATTAAACTGTACAACTGATATTATGAATATTTTTTCTATGGCTAATAATTACGCAGTAAAATGAAACTTAATTTTATATAAAAACATGACTTTCCTCCTTATTTTCTCGAAAGCTATTAGAGATATTGGAAATATCATTGCAGCATCTGATACATCTAATTAAACTGTACAACTGTCATTATGAATATTTGTTCTATGACTAATAATTACGCAGTAAAATGAAACTTAATATTTATATATAAACATGACTTTCCTCCTCATTTTCCCGAAAGCTGTTAGAGATATTGGAAATATCATTGCAGCATCTGATAGACCTAATTAAACTGTAAAACTGATATTATGAATATTTGTTCTATGACTAATAATTACGCAGTAAAATTAAACTTAATATTTATTTAAAAACATGACTTTCCTCCTCATTTTCTCGAAAGCTATTAGAGATATTGGAAATATCATTGCAGCATCTGATACACCTAATTAAATTGTACATTTGATATTATGAATATTTGTTCTATGGCTAATAATTACGCAGTAAAATGAAACTTAATATTTATATAAAAACATGACTTTCCTCCTCATTTTCTCGAAAGCTATTAGAGATATTGGAAATATCATTGCAGCATCTGATACACCTAATTAAACTGTACAACTGTCATTATGAATATTTGTTCTATGACTAATAATTACGCAGTAAAATGAAACTTAATATTTATATAAAAACATGACTTTCCTCCTCATTTTCTCGGAAACTATTAGAGATATTGGAAATATCTTTGCAGCATCTGATTGACCTAATTAAAATCTACTACTGTCATTATGAATATTTTCACTAGTACTAATAAATACTGAATTTTACTTTTTTTTGTATTTCTTTCTTCCTAGTTTTCTCGAAAGCTATTAGAGATATTGGAAATATCATTGCATCATCTGATACACCTAATTCAACTGTACAACTGATATTATGAATATTTGTTCTATGACTAATAATTACGCAGTAAAATAAAACCGTATTTTTATATAAAAACATGACTTTCCTCGTCATTTTCTTGAAAGCTATTAGAGATATTGGAAATATAATTGCAGCATCTGATAGACCTAATTAAACTGTACAACTGATATTATGAATATTTTTTCTATGTCTAATAATTACGCAGTAAAATGAAACTTAATTTTTATATAAAAACATGACTTTCCTCCTCATTTTCTCGAAAGCTATTAGAGATATTGGAAATATCATTGCAGCATCTGATACATCTAATTAAACTGTACAACTGTCATTATGAATATTTGTTCTATGACTAATAATTACGCAGTAAAATGAAACTTAATATTTATATATAAACATGACTTTCCTCCTCATTTTCCCGAAAGCTATTAGAGATATTGGAAATATCATTGCAGCATCTGATAGACCTAATTAAACTGTACAACTGATATTATGAATATTTGTTCTATGACTAATAATTACGCAGTAAAATTAAACTTAATATTTATTTAAAAACATGATTTTCCTCCCTCATTTTCTCGAAAGCTATTAGAGATATTGGAAATATCATTGCAGCATCTGATAGACCTAATTAAACTGTACAACTGATATTATGATTATTTTTTCTATGGCTAATAATTACGCAGTAAAATGAAACTTAATATTTATATAAAAACATGACTTTCCTCCTCATTTTCTCGAAAGCTATTAGAGATATTGGAAATATCATTGCAGCATCTGATACACTAATTAAACTGTACAACTGATATTATGAATATTTGTTCTATGACTAATAATTACGCAGTAAAATGAAACTTAATATTTATATAAAAACATGACTTTCCTCCTCATTTTCTCGAAAGCTATTAGAGATATTGGAAATATCATTGCAGCATCTGATAGACGTAATTAAAATCTACTACTGTCATTATGAATATTTTCGCTAGTACTAATAAATACTGAATTTTACTTTTTTAAAATTACTTTCTTCCTCGTTTTCTCGAAAGCTATTAGAGATATTGGAAATATCATTGCATCATCTGATACACCTAATTCAACTGTACAACTGATATTATGAATATTTGTTCTATGACTAATAATTACGCAGTAAAATAAAACCGTATTTTTATATAAAAACATGAGTTTCCTCGTCATTTTCTTGAAAGCTATTAGAGATATTGGAAATATAATTGCAGCATCTGATAGACCTAATTAAACTCTACAACTGATATTATGAATATTTTTTCTATGGCTAATAATTACGCAGTAAAATGAAACTTAATTTTTATATAAAAACATGACTTTCCTCCTCATTTTCTCGAAAGCTATTAGAGATATTGGAAATATCATTGCAGCATCTGATACATCTAATTAAACTGTACATTTGATATTATGAATATTTGTTCTATGGCTAATAATTACGCAGTAAAATGAAACTTAATATTTATATAATAACATGATTTTCCTCCTCATTTTCTCGAAAGCTATTAGAGATATTGGAAATATCATTGCAGCATCTGATACATCTAATTAAACTGTACATTTGATATTATGAATATTTGTTCTATGGCTAATAATTACGCAGTAAAATGAAACTTAATATTTATATAAAAACATGACTTTCCTCCTCATTTTCTCGAAAGCTATTAGAGATATTGGAAATATCATTGCAGCATCTGATACACCTAATTAAACTGTACAACTCTCATTATGAATATTTGTTCTAAGACTAATAATTACGCAGTAAAACGAAACTTAATATTTATATAAAAAGATGATTTTACTCCTCATTTTCTCGAAAGCTATTAGAGATATTGGAAATATCATTGCAGCATCTGATACAACTAATTAAACTGTACAACTCTTATTATGTATATTTGTTCTAAGACTAATAATTACGCAGTAAAATGAAACTTAATATTTATATAAAAATATGATTTTACTCGTCATTTTCTCGAAAGCTATTAAAGATATTGGAAATATCTTTGCAGCATCTGATAGACCTAATTAAAATCTACTACTGTCATTATGAATATTTTCACTAGTACTAATAAATACTGAATTTTACTTTTTTTTGTATTTCTTTCTTCCTAGTTTTCTCGAAAGCTATTAGAGATATTGGAAATATCATTGCATCATCTGATACACCTAATTCAACTGTACAACTGATATTATGAATATTTGTTCTATGACTAATAATTACGCAGTAAAATAAAACCGTATTTTTATATAAAAACATGACTTTCCTCGTCATTTTCTTGAAAGCTATTAGAGATATTGGAAATATAATTGCAGCATCTGCTAGACCTAATTAAACTGTACAACTGATATTATGAATATTTTTTCTATGGCTAATAATTACGCAGTAAAATGAAACTTAATTTTATATAAAAACATGACTTTCCTCCTTATTTTCTCGAAAGTTATTAGAGATATTGGAAATATCATTGCAGCATCTGATACATCTAATTAAACTGTACAACTGTCATTATGAATATTTGTTCTATGACTAATAATTACGCAGTAAAATGAAACTTAATATTTATATATAAACATGACTTTCCTCCTCATTTTCCCGAAAGCTATTAGAGATATTGGAAATATCATTGCAGCATCTGATAGACCTAATTAAACTGTAAAACTGATATTATGAATATTTGTTCTATGACTAATAATTACGCAGTAAAATTAAACTTAATATTTATTTAAAAACATGACTTTCCTCCTTATTTTCTCGAAAGCTATTAGAGATATTGGAAATATCATTGCAGCATCTGATACACCTAATTAAACTGTACATTTGATATTATGAATATTTGTTCTATGGCTAATAATTACGCAGTAAAATGAAACTTAATATTTATATAAAAACATGACTTCCCTCCTCATTTTTTCGAAAGCTACTAGATATATTGGAAATATCATTGACACATCTGATACACCTAATTAAACTGTACAACTGTCATTATAAATATTTGTTCTATGACTAATAATTACGCAGTAAAATGAAACTTAATTTTTATATAAAAACATGACTTTCCTCCTCATTTTCTCGAAAGCTATTAGAGATATTGGAAATATCATTGCAGCATCTCATACAACTAATTAAACTGTACAACTCTCATAATGAATATTTGTTCTAAGACTAATAATTACGCAGTAAAATGAAACTTAATATTTATATAAAAACATGATTTTACTCCTCATTTTCTCGAAAGCTATTAGAGATATTGGAAATATCATTGCAGCATCTGATAGACGTAATTAAAATCTACTACTGTCATTATGAATATTTTCGCTAGTACTAATAAATACTGAATTTTACTTTTTTTTAAATTATTTTCTTCCTCGTTTTCTCGAAAGCTATTAGAGATATTGGAAATATCATTGCATCATCTGATACACCTAATTCAACTGTACAACTGATATTATGAATATTTGTTCTATGACTAATAATTACGCAGTAAAATAAAACCGTATTTTTATATAAAAACATGAGTTTCCTCGTCATTTTCTTGAAAGCTATTAGAGATATTGGAAATATAATTGCAGCATCTGATAGACCTAATTAAACTGTACAACTGATATTATGAATATTTTTTCTATGGCTAATAATTACGCAGTAAAATGAAACTTAATTTTTATATAAAAACATGACTTTCCTCCTCATTTTCTCGAAAGCTATTAGAGATATTGGAAATATCATTGCAGCGTCTGATACATCTAATTAAACTGTACATTTGATATTATGAATATTTGTTCTATGGCTAATAATTACGCAGTAAAATGAAACTTAATATTTATATAATAACATGACTTTCCTCGTCATTTTCTTGAAAGCTATTAGAGATATTGGAAATATAATTGCAGCATCTGATAGACCTAATTAAACTGTACAACTGATATTATGAATATTTTTTCTATGGGTAATAATTACGCAGTAAAATGAAACTTAATTTTTATATAAAAACATGACTTTCCTCCTCATTTTCTCGAAAGCTATTAGAGATATTGGAAATATCATTGCAGCATCTGATACATCTAATTAAACTGTACATTTGATATTATGAATATTTGTTCTATGGCTAATAATTACGCAGTAAAATGAAACTTAATATTTATATAAAAACATGACTTTCCTCCTCATTTTCTCGAAAGCTATTAGAGATATTGGAAATATCATTGCAGCATCTGATACAACTAATTAAACTGTACAACTCTCATAATGAATATTTGTTCTAAGACTAATAATTACGCAGTAAAATGAAACTTAATATTTATATAAAAACATGATTTTACTCCTCATTTTCTCGAAAGCTATTAGAGATATTGGAAATATCATTGCAGCATCTGATAGACGTAATTAAAATCTACTACTGTCATTATGAATATTTTCGCTAGTACTAATAAATACTGAATTTTACTTTTTTTAAAATTACTTTCTTCCTCGTTTTCTCGAAAGCTATTAGAGATATTGGAAATATCATTGCATCATCTGATACACCTAATTCAACTGTACAACTGATATTATGAATATTTGTTCTATGACTAATAATTACGCAGTAAAATAAAACCGTATTTTTATATAAAAACATGAGTTTCCTCGTCATTTTCTTGAAAGCTATTAGAGATATTGGAAATATAATTGCAGCATCTGATAGACCTAATTAAACTGTACAACTGATATTATGAATATTTTTTCTATGGCTAATAATTACGCAGTAAAATGAAACTTAATTTTTATATAAAAACATGACTTTCCTCCTCATTTTCTCGAAAGCTATTAGAGATATTGGAAATATCATTGCAGCATCTGATACATCTAATTAAACTGTACATTTGATATTATGAATATTTGTTCTATGGCTAATAATTACGCAGTAAAATGAAACTTAATATTTATATAATAACATGACTTTCCTCCTCATTTTCTCGAAAGCTATTAGAGATATTGGAAATATCATTGCAGCATCTGATACATCTAAATAAACTGTACATTTGATATTATGAATATTTGTTCTATGGCTAATAATTACGCAGTAAAATGAAACTTAATATTTATATAAAAACATGACTTTTCTCCTCATTTTCTCGAAAGCTATTAGAGATATTGGAAATATCATTGCAGCATCTGATACACCTAATTAAACTGTACAACTCTCATTATGAATATTTGTTCTAAGACTAATAATTACGCAGTAAAACGAAACTTAATATTTATATAAAAAGATGATTTTACTCCTCATTTTCTCGAAAGCTATTAGAGATATTGGAAATATCATTGCAGCATCTGATACAACTAATTAAACTGTACAACTCTCATTATGAATATTTGTTCTAAGACTAATAATTACGCAGTAAAATGAAACTTAATATTTATATAAAAATATGATTTTACTCGTCATTTTCTCGAAAGCTATTAGAGATATTGGAAATATCTTTGCAGCATCTGATAGACCTAATTAAAATCTACTACTGTCATTATGAATATTTTCACTAGTACTAATAAATACTGAATTTTACTTTTTTTTGTATTTCTTTCTTCCTAGTTTTCTCGAAAGCTATTAGAGATATTGGAAATATCATTGCATCATCTGATACACCTAATTCAACTGTACAACTGATATTATGAATATTTGTTCTATGACTAATAATTACGCAGTAAAATAAAACCGTATTTTTATATAAAAACATGAGTTTCCTCGTCATTTTCTTGAAAGCTATTAGAGATATTGGAAATATAATTTCAGCATCTGATAGACCTAATTAAACTGTACAACTGATATTATGAATATTTTTTCTATGTCTAATAATTACGCAGTAAAATGAAACTTAATTTTTATATAAAAACATGACTTTCCTCCTTATTTTCTCGAAAGCTATTAGAGATATTGGAAATATCATTGCAGCATCTGATACATCTAATTAAACTGTACAACTGTCAATATGAATATTTGTTCTATGACTAATAATTACGCAGTAAAATGAAACTTAATATTTATATATAAACATGACTTTCTTCCTCATTTTCCCGAAAGCTATTAGAGATATTGGAAATATCATTGCAGCATCTGATAGACCTAATTAAACTGTACAACAGATATTATGAATATTTGTTCTATGACTAATAATTACGCAGTAAAATTAAACTTAATATTTATTTAAAAACATGAATTTCCTCCCCATTTTCTCGAAAGCTATTAGAGATATTGGAAATATCATTGCAGCATCTGATACACCTAATTAAATTGTACATTTGATATTATGAATATTTGTTCTATGGCTAATAATTACGTAGTAAAATGAAACTTAATATTTATATAAAAACATGACTTCCCTCCTCATTTTTTCGAAAGCTACTAGATATATTGGAAATATCATTGACACATCTGATACACCTAATTAAACTGTACAACTGTCATTATAAATATTTGTTCTATGACTAATAATTACGCAGTAAAATGAAACTTAATTTTTATATAAAAACATGACTTTCCTCCTCATTTTCTCGAAAGCTATTAGAGATATTGGAAATATCATTGCAGCATCTCATACAACTAATTAAACTGTACAACTCTCATAATGAATATTTGTTCTAAGACTAATAATTACGCAGTAAAATGAAACTTAATATTTATATAAAAACATGATTTTACTCCTCATTTTCTCGAAAGCTATTAGAGATATTGGAAATATCATTGCAGCATCTGATAGACCTAATTAAAATCTACTATTGTCATTATGAATATTTTCACTAGTACTAATAAATACTGAATTTTACTTTTTTTAAAATTACTTTCTTCCTCGTTTTCTCGAAAGCTATTAGAGATATTGGAAATATCATTGCATCATATGATACACCTAATTCAACTGTACAATTGATATTATGAATATTTGTTCTATGACTAATAATTACGCAGTAAAATAAAACCGTATTTTTATATAAAAACATGACTTTCCTCGTCATTTTCTTGAAAGCTATTAGAGATATTGGAAATATAATTGCTGCATCTGATAGACCTAATTAAACTGTACAACTGATATTATGATTATTTTTTCTATGACTAATAATTACGCAGTAAAATGAAACTTAATTTTTATATAAAAACATGACTTTCCTCCTCATTTTCTCGAAAGCTATTAGAGATATTGGAAATATCATTGTAGCATCTGATACATCTAATTAAACTGTACATTTGATATTATGAATATTTGTTCTATGGCTAATAATTACGCAGTAAAATGAAACTTAATATTTATATAAAAACATGATTTTCCTCCTCATTTTCTCGAAAGCTATTAGAGATATTGGAAATATCATTGCAGCATCTGATACAACTAATTAAACTGTACAACTCTCATAATGAATATTTGTTCTAAGACTAATAATTACGCAGTAAAATGAAACTTAATATTTATATAAAAACATGATTTTACTCCTCATTTTCTCGAAAGCTATTAGAGATATTGGAAATATCATTGCAGCATCTGATAGACGTAATTAAAATCTACTACTGTCATTATGAATATTTTCGCTAGTACTAATAAATACTGAATTTTACTTTTTTAAAAATTACTTTCTTCCTCGTTTTCTCGAAAGCTATTAGAGATATTGGAAATATCATTGCATCATCTGATACACCTAATTCAACTGTACAACTGATATTATGAATATTTGTTCTATGACTAATAATTACGCAGTAAAATAAAACCGTATTTTTATATAAAAACATGAGTTTCCTCGTCATTTTCTTGAAAGCTATTAGAGATATTGGAAATATAATTGCAGCATCTGATAGACCTAATTAAACTGTACAACTGATATTATGAATATTTTTTCTATGGCTAATAATTACGCAGTAAAATGAAACTTAATTTTTATATAAAAACATGACTTTCCTCCTCATTTTCTCGAAAGCTATTAGAGATATTGGAAATATCATTGCAGCATCTGATACATCTAATTAAACTGTACATTTGATATTATGAATATTTGTTCTATGGCTAATAATTACGCAGTAAAATGAAACTTAATATTTATATAATAACATGACTTTCCTCCTCATTTTCTCGAAAGCTATTAGAGATATTGGAAATATCATTGCAGCATCTGATACATCTAATTAAACTGTACATTTGATATTATGAATATTTGTTCTATGGCTAATAATTACGCAGTAAAATGAAACTTAATATTTATATAAAAACATGACTTTCCTCCTCATTTTCTCGAAAGCTATTAGAGATATTGGAAATATCATTGCAGCATCTGATACACCTAATTAAACTGTACAACTCTCATTATGAATATTTGTTCTAAGACTAATAATTACGCAGTAAAACGAAACTTAATATTTATATAAAAAGATGATTTTACTCCTCATTTTCTCGAAAGCTATTAGAGATATTGGAAATATCATTGCAGCATCTGATACAACTAATTAAACTGTACAACTCTCATTATGAATATTTGTTCTAAGACTAATAATTACGCAGTAAAATGAAACTTAATATTTATATAAAAATATGATTTTACTCGTCATTTTCTCGAAAGCTATTAGAGATATTGGAAATATCTTTGCAGCATCTGATAGACCTAATTAAAATCTACTACTGTCATTATGAATATTTTCACTAGTACTAATAAATACTGAATTTTACTTTTTTTTGTATTTCTTTCTTCCTAGTTTTCTCGAAAGCTATTAGAGATATTGGAAATATCATTGCATCATCTGATACACCTAATTCAACTGTACAACTGATATTATGAATATTTGTTCTATGACTAATAATTACGCAGTAAAATAAAACCGTATTTTTATATAAAAACATGACTTTCCTCGTCATTTTCTTGAAAGCTATTAGAGATATTGGAAATATAATTGCAGCATCTGCTAGACCTAATTAAACTGTACAACTGATATTATGAATATTTTTTCTATGGCTAATAATTACGCAGTAAAATGAAACTTAATTTTTATATAAAAACATGACTTTCCTCCTTATTTTCTCGAAAGCTATTAGAGATATTGGAAATATCATTGCAGCATCTGATACATCTAATTAAACTGTACAACTGTCATTATGAATATTTGTTCTATGACTAATAATTACGCAGTAAAATGAAACTTAATATTTATATATAAACATGACTTTCCTCCTCATTTTCCCGAAAGCTGTTAGAGATATTGGAAATATCATTGCAGCATCTGATAGACCTAATTAAACTGTAAAACTGATATTATGAATATTTGTTCTATGACTAATAATTACGCAGTAAAATTAAACTTAATATTTATTTAAAAACATGACTTTCCTCCTCATTTTCTCGAAAGCTATTAGAGATATTGGAAATATCATTGCAGCATCTGATACACCTAATTAAATTGTACATTTGATATTATGAATATTTGTTCTATGGCTAATAATTACGCAGTAAAATGAAACTTAATATTTATATAAAAACATGACTTCCCTCCTCATTTTTTCGAAAGCTACTAGAGATATTAGAAATATCATTGACACATCTGATACACCTAATTAAACTGTACAACTGTCATTATAAATATTTGTTCTATGACTAATAATTACGCAGTAAAATGAAACTTAATTTTTATATAAAAACATGACTTTCCTCCTCATTTTCTCGAAAGCTATTAGAGATATTGGAAATATCATTGCAGCATCTCATACAACTAATTAAACTGTACAACTCTCATAATGAATATTTGTTCTAAGACTAATAATTACGCAGTAAAATGAAACTTAATATTTATATAAAAACATGATTTTACTCCTCATTTTCTCGAAAGCTATTAGAGATATTGGAAATATCATTGCAGCATCTGATAGACCTAATTAAAATCTACTATTGTCATTATGAATATTATCACTAGTACTAATAAATACTGAATTTTACTTTTTTTAAAATTACTTTCTTCCTCGTTTTCTCGAAAGCTATTAGAGATATTGGAAATATCATTGCATCATATGATACACCTAATTCAACTGTACAACTGATATTATGAATATTTGTTCTATGACTAATAATTACGCAGTAAAATAAAACCGTATTTTTATATAAAAACATGACTTTCCTCGTCATTTTCTTGAAAGCTATTAGAGATATTGGAAATATAATTGCAGCATCTGATAGACCTAATTAAACTGTACAACTGATATTATGAATATTTTTTCTATGGCTAATAATTACGCAGTAAAATGAAACTTAATTTTTATATAAAAACATGACTTTCCTCCTCATTTTCTCGAAAGCTATTAGAGATATTGGAAATATCATTGCAGCATCTGATACATCTAATTAAACTGTACATTGATATTATGAATATTTGTTCTATGGCTAATAATTACGCAGTAAAATGAAACTTAATATTTATATAAAAACATGACTTTCCTCCTCATTTTCTCGAAAGCTATTAGAGATATTGGAAATATCATTGCAGCATCTGATACAACTAATTAAACTGTACAACTCTCATAATGAATATTTGTTCTAAGACTAATAATTACGCAGTAAAATGAAACTTAATATTTATATAAAAATATGATTTTACTCCTCATTTTCTCGAAAGCTATTAGAGATATTGGAAATATCATTGCAGCATCTGATACACCTAATTAAATTGTACATTTGATATTATGAATATTTGTTCTATGGCTAATAATTACGCAGTAAAATGAAACTTAATATTTATATAAAAACATGACTTCCCTCCTCATTTTTTCGAAAGCTACTAGATATATTGGAAATATCATTGACACATCTGATACACCTAATTAAACTGTACAACTGTCATTATAAATATTTGTTCTATGACTAATAATTACGCAGTAAAATGAAACTTAATTTTTATATAAAAACATGACTTTCCTCCTCATTTTCTCGAAAGCTATTAGAGATATTGGAAATATCATTGCAGCATCTCATACAACTAATTAAACTGTACAACTCTCATAATGAATATTTGTTCTAAGACTAATAATTACGCAGTAAAATGAAACTTAATATTTATATAAAAACATGATTTTACTCCTCATTTTCTCGAAAGCTATTAGAGATATTGGAAATATCATTGCAGCATCTGATAGACCTAATTAAAATCTACTATTGTCATTATGAATATTTTCACTAGTACTAATAAATACTGAATTTTACTTTTTTTAAAATTACTTTCTTCCTCGTTTTCTCGAAAGCTATTAGAGATATTGGAAATATCATTGCATCATATGATACACCTAATTCAACTGTACAATTGATATTATGAATATTTGTTCTATGACTAATAATTACGCAGTAAAATAAAACCGTATTTTTATATAAAAACATGACTTTCCTCGTCATTTTCTTGAAAGCTATTAGAGATATTGGAAATATAATTGCAGCATCTGATAGACCTAATTAAACTGTACAACTGATATTATGATTATTTTTTCTATGACTAATAATTACGCAGTAAAATGAAACTTAATTTTTATATAAAAACATGACTTTCCTCCTCATTTTCTCGAAAGCTATTAGAGATATTGGAAATATCATTGTAGCATCTGATACATCTAATTAAACTGTACATTTGATATTATGAATATTTGTTCTATGGCTAATAATTACGCAGTAAAATGAAACTTAATATTTATATAAAAACATGATTTTCCTCCTCATTTTCTCGAAAGCTATTAGAGATATTGGAAATATCATTGCAGCATCTGATACAACTAATTAAACTGTACAACTCTCATAATGAATATTTGTTCTAAGACTAATAATTACGCAGTAAAATGAAACTTAATATATATATAAAAACATGATTTTACTCCTCATTTTCTCGAAAGCTATTAGAGATATTGGAAATATCATTGCAGCATCTGATAGACGTAATTAAAATCTACTACTGTCATTATGAATATTTTCGCTAGTACTAATAAATACTGAATTTTACTTTTTTTAAAATTACTTTCTTCCTCGTTTTCTCGAAAGCTATTAGAGATATTGGAAATATCATTGCATCATCTGATACACCTAATTCAACTCTACAACTGATATTATGAATATTTGTTCTATGACTAATAATTACGCAGTAAAATAAAACCGTATTTTTATATAAAAACATGAGTTTCCTCGTCATTTTCTTGAAAGCTATTAGAGATATTGGAAATATAATTGCAGCATCTGATAGACCTAATTAAACTGTACAACTGATATTATGAATATTTTTTCTATGGCTAATAATTACGCAGTAAAATGAAACTTAATTTTTATATAAAAACATGACTTTCCTCCTCATTTTCTCGAAAGCTATTAGAGATATTGGAAATATCATTGAAGCATCTGATACATCTAATTAAACTGTACATTTGATATTATGAATATTTGTTCTATGGCTAATAATTACGCAGTAAAATGAAACTTAATATTTATATAAAAACATAACTTTCCTCCTCATTTTCTCGAAAGCTATTAGAGATATTGGAAATATCATTGCAGCATCTGATACATCTAATTAAACTGTACATTTGATATTATGAATATTTGTTCTATGGCTAATAATTACGCAGTAAAATGAAACTTAATATTTATATAAAAACATGACTTTCCTCCTCATTTTCTCGAAAGCTATTAGAGATATTGGAAATATCATTGCAGCATCTGATACACCTAATTAAACTGTACAACTCTCATTATGAATATTTGTTCTAAGACTAATAATTACGCAGTAAAATGAAACTTAATATTTATATAAAAAGATGATTTTACTCCTCATTTTCTCGAAAGCTATTAGAGATATTGGAAATATCATTGCAGCATCTGATACAACTAATTAAACTGTACAACTCTCATTATGAATATTTGTTCTAAGACTAATAATTACGCAGTAAAATGAAACTTAATATTTATATAAAAATATGATTTTACTCGTCATTTTCTCGAAAGCTATTAGAGATATTGGAAATATCTTTGCAGCATCTGATAGACCTAATTAAAATCTACTACTGTCATTATGAATATTTTCACTAGTACTAATAAATACTGAATTTTACTTTTTTTTGTATTTCTTTCTTCCTAGTTTTCTCGAAAGCTATTAGAGATATTGGAAATATCATTGCATCATCTGATACACCTAATTCAACTGTATAACTGATATTATGAATATTTGTTCTATGACTAATAATTACGCAGTAAAATAAAACCGTATTTTTATATAAAAACATGACTTTCCTCGTCATTTTCTTGAAAGCTATTAGAGATATTGGAAATATAATTGCAGCATCTGCTAGACCTAATTAAACTGTACAACTGATATTATGAATATTTTTTCTATGGCTAATAATTACGCAGTAAAATGAAACTTAATTTTTATATAAAAACATGACTTTCCTCCTTATTTTCTCGAAAGCTATTAGAGATATTGGAAATATCATTGCAGCATCTGATACATCTAATTAAACTGTACAACTGTCATTATGAATATTTGTTCTATGACTAATAATTACGCAGTAAAATGAAACTTAATATTTATATATAAACATGACTTTCCTCCTCATTTTCCCGAAAGCTGTTAGAGATATTGGAAATATCATTGCAGCATCTGATAGACCTAATTAAACTGTAAAACTGATATTATGAATATTTGTTCTATGACTAATAATTACGCAGTAAAATTAAACTTAATATTTATTTAAAAACATGACTTTCCTCCTCATTTTCTCGAAAGCTATTAGAGATATTGGAAATATCATTGCAGCATCTGATACACCTAATTAAATTGTACATTTGATATTATGAATATTTGTTCTATGGCTAATAATTACGCAGTAAAATGAAACTTAATATTTATATAAAAACATGACTTCCCTCCTCATTTTTTCGAAAGCTACTAGAGATATTAGAAATATCATTGACACATCTGATACACCTAATTAAACTGTACAACTGTCATTATAAATATTTGTTCTATGACTAATAATTACGCAGTAAAATGAAACTTAATTTTTATATAAAAACATGACTTTCCTCCTCATTTTCTCGAAAGCTATTAGAGATATTGGAAATATCATTGCAGCATCTCATACAACTAATTAAACTGTACAACTCTCATAATGAATATTTGTTCTAAGACTAATAATTACGCAGTAAAATGAAACTTAATATTTATATAAAAACATGATTTTACTCCTCATTTTCTCGAAAGCTATTAGAGATATTGGAAATATCATTGCAGCATCTGATAGACCTAATTAAAATCTACTATTGTCATTATGAATATTATCACTAGTACTAATAAATACTGAATTTTACTTTTTTTTAAATTACTTTCTTCCTCGTTTTCTCGAAAGCTATTAGAGATATTGGAAATATCATTGCATCATATGATACACCTAATTCAACTGTACAACTGATATTATGAATATTTGTTCTATGACTAATAATTACGCAGTAAAATAAAACCGTATTTTTATATAAAAACATGACTTTCCTCGTCATTTTCTTGAAAGCTATTAGAGATATTGGAAATATAATTGCAGCATCTGATAGACTTAATTAAACTGTACAACTGATATTATGAATATTTTTTCTATGGCTAATAATTACGCAGTAAAATGAAACTTAATTTTTATATAAAAACATGACTTTCCTCCTCATTTTCTCGAAAGCTATTAGAGATATTGGAAATATCATTGCAGCATCTGATACATCTAATTAAACTGTACATTTGATATTATGAATATTTGTTCTATGGCTAATAATTACGCAGTAAAATGAAACTTAATATTTATATAAAAACATGACTTTCCTCCTCATTTTCTCGAAAGCTATTAGAGATATTGGAAATATCATTGCAGCATCTGATACAACTAATTAAACTGTACAACTCTCATAATGAATATTTGTTCTAAGACTAATAATTACGCAGTAAAATGAAACTTAATATTTATATAAAAATATGATTTTACTCCTCATTTTCTCGAAAGCTATTAGAGATATTGGAAATATCATTGCAGCATCTGATAGACCTAATTAAAATCTACTACTGTCATTATGAATATTTTCGCTAGTACTAATAAATACTGAATTTTACTTTTTTTAAAATTACTTTCTTCCTCGTTTTCTTGAAAGCTATTAGAGATATTGGAAATATCATTGCATCATCTGATACACCTAATTCAACTGTACAACTGATATTATGAATATTTGTTCTATGACTAATAATTACGCAGTAAAATAAAACCGTATTTTTATATAAAAACATGACTTTCCTCGTCATTTTCTTGAAAGCTATTAGAGATATTGGAAATATAATTGCAGCATCTGATAGACCTAATTAAACCGTAACACTGATATTATGAATATTTTTTCTATGGCTAATAATTACGCAGTAAAATGAAACTTAATTTTTATATAAAAACATGACTTTCCTCCTCATTTTCTCGAAAGCTATTAGAGATATTGGAAATATCATTGCAGCATCTGATACATCTAATTAAACTGTACATTTGATATTATGAATATTTGTTCTATGGCTAATAATTACGCAGTAAAATGAAACTTAATATTTATATAAAAACATGACTTTCCTCCTCATTTTCTCGAAAGCTATTAGAGATATTGGAAATATCATTGCAGCATCTGATACATCTAATTAAACTGTACATTTGATATTATGAATATTTGTTCTATGACTAATAATTACGCAGTAAAATGAAATTTAATTTTTATATAAAAACATGACTTTCCTCCACATTTTCTCGAAAGCTATTAGAGATATTGGAAA
>JAPQNM010000039.1:10457867-10467867 GCA_029783475.1 Metacarcinus magister
GCATTGAACGAGAGTGAGAGGGGAGAAGAGGAGCCGAGGAGGAGGGAGCGAGGACTCCGGAGAGAGAGACAGATAGGCACGAGCGGAAGACGCAAGGGAGATGAGGGTGCACGAGACGACTAACGGACGACCGTGACCGAGAAATGATGATAAAAGAGAGAGCGCTATCCTTTTTCTTTTTTTTTTTTTTCTGGCGATAGAGGGTTGGAGATCCCGGACCGGAGGATGAGCAGAAGCACTGAGTAGACCCGATTCAGGTCGCAGACGAGGGTGAGGAGGAGAAGTTGTTGGGCAGAGAGGCCGATTGAGCGAGGACGACGGGGGATCCTGCACAATGAGGGGACGAGACATTCAGGAGAGAGAGCAGATTGAGATCTACGGACCGAAGAAGATGGGCAAGACCCCGAGGAGGAGAGGCTACGGAATAGACATCAGAGAAGAGGAGCAGACGATCTGGTGAGAGAGGCAGAGGAGTGAAGAGACGGACGAGAGATGTAGACGGCGAGAGAGAAGAACGAGTCGAAGAGTACGAGACTATGAGAACCATATGAAAGGAGAGAGAAGCCAGAAGCAGAGAGCTCCTCTCTATAAAGACGATGATCCGGGTGAGACTGGAGAGATGAGAGAAGACAGAGATTATAATGTTTAATTTACCATATTGATTAGTTGCAGGGAGGTGAACGCAAAAAGACCACACACACATACACACACACACACACACACACACACACACACACAGCACACACACCACACACACACACAAACACACGCGGAATCGGGAAAATTATTACCACCCCCCCCCGTTTTATAAAACTCTTTAATTTAGTCAACTTTATGAATGAACACTACTTTAACACAGTTGTTACACCTTTGACCACTCACTTCTATCTCTCATCCCCTCCTCCTCCTACTGCCTAACCTAATCTTCTTCTTATCAAATACAACATTACCATACATATTCATCTCTCCCTATTTATACTTCCTCACACTTCCCTACAAATCATTTTTTATTTAAATGCGTATACTGACTTCTTATTCTTTTACTTCATGTCTACCTCCTCCTCTTTGCTCACTTCCTTAACTTCGCCTTCCAAACAATTTTTTACCATAATGCCCAATAATACGACTTTCCCTCCTCATCTCTCCTCCTCTCCATCCCTCCCTTTCTCTCCTAACACTACCTACCTCCTCCTCCTCGACGGCTAATCCATCAATTATTCCACGATGTTCCACATTAGCTATACCTTAAGCAACCTGACATAACACAGGTGAAGCGCCCTAAATTAAGACTAACTCGCTCTACACCCACTAAGGCAGACCCAAAAAAACTAAACCGCATGGCCAAGAATGGTCACTCAAGAAAGAAGCACAATGAAATGTAGAAAAAAAAGGGGTCTCTTCATCATAATAATATAATATAGTAATAATAATAATAATAATATGTAGAGTCCCCCAGTAGATCAAAATTAGATGAAAAAAACTTATAATAATAAATATAGTGTTCACAATAAAACCTATAACCTATTCTAATTGCCCTCACACACCTACACACACACAAAAACAACACAACACACATCATCAACACACACCACAACTCCACATACACACAAACTAACCACCTCCTTATCTCCATCCTCTACCCAAAAAAAAAAAGTCTCTCCCGTTACCCGTTAGGACCAAACCGAGAAGAGCGACCTGATTGAAGCATATTAGTTTTTTTACTCTCTAGTTGCTCCTATCTAGTGCTTCATCCACCTCTTCTGTTTGCCCACCTCTAAAGCCGCAGCTATTTGATATTCATGTGTTTTTCTCAATGGAATAATGAAGAAAAGTATAGATTGAGGACCTCATTTACATAGTCTTCATGTACTGACTATGAAGGAGAGAGAAAGAGAAACGATGCAGATGAGATGACGAGGTGTGAACAGACATGAGTGTGTAGCAGCATTCTTGATTTTAAGAAGACTGAGAGAGAGACCAGACGATGCGCGTCTTGAGAGGAGAGCAGAATGCAGTAGTAGGAGGCTGCAAAAGCTAAACTGTATTGGAATATCGCAGAGAGGAAGATCCGAACATAGATTTGAAAGGCAGCTAGCCAGGACCGGTGGAAGGCAGAAAGATGGAGGAGGAGGAGGTAGCGAGGAGGAGGAGCGAGGGAGCGCAGAGAGTCCTAGGTTATAGTAGACCCGATGAGGTGGCAGGTTTGGCTCGCTGTTGGCCCCTTATGCATGAGGATGAAATAAAACGATAGCCTACAGTCACAGGCACCCTCCTCCATCAACACCCAAGCCATCGTCTAACTGATAGGTTTGGGGAAGCGGAAGATAAGCAGGAATTAATACACCACATAATAAATTTAACAGGAAAAAAAGGAAAAAAAAAAAAAAAAGAATTACTGAGAAGCGAAAGAGAGGAGCATTAAAAAAAAGAAGTAATGTGAGAGAGATGGAAGAGAGATGGAGATAGAAATATAAGGACAACTAAGAATAGAGAAGAGTGAGATATAAAAAAAAAATCATTTCAGCAATAACACTCACCCTATTCCATACACTTCCCATTCCTCGAGCATCAACATGGTGGCGAGTAGGTGCATCTAAATTGATGTACACGTTTTCACCACGCCTTCAGCAGGACACAGGTTCAAACCCCACCCACAACAATGACCAAAAAAATTACATGAATGAAAAAAAAATCACTTACACAGATCAGGAACAAGATAATATATCGCCTTCCCCTCCCCCAAAAAAAAAGAGAGATGTATTAATATAACACCATAAACAAAATGGAGATGAGTGGAGATAAAGTGGAGATGAGTGGAAGATATTAACTTAACCTTAAGCTTACCACAGAGGCTGTCTCGAATCCCACTTCGAATCCAAGTTGTTTTAATGCCTCTTTGGATTCCACTGTTGAGGATTGAGGGCTGAAGCACCCGAAGCAGAGATGATGATGAAGAGAGTGAGCCAATGGCTATATTTTAGTGGTGCAGGTTTCGGGGGGTGGTGCGTAAGGTGCGGCGTTTACGGTGGTGGTAGGTCAGCCGTGGTAGTAGCGTCTTGCGTCATGGTGCTGGTGAAAGCTCTTGCGTGCACGCAACGAACGGTCAAGAGGAAATGCCGTCATTTAATGGTCATAAGAAAAAAACAAGATATCAAGATAAGGGAGGAGGGAATGAGGATGAGAAAAGCGAAGAAAACAGGAATAGAAGAAAGAGAACTTGAAAAAGAATAAAAGAGAAGAAAAAAAATAGGACCGTAGAGACGGAAGGACTTCTCACCCTCTCATCACATAAAGACCTAATAACTAAAGAGGAGAATTAGGAAGAGGAAGACGAATGAACTAGGTGGGTGAGCGAACGAGCACCGAGATAATAGGTTTGCGAGCACATTATATTAATCGATAAAAAAAACTACAACACAACGAGAAAAAAAAACACGTAGAGGAGAGACGCATCATAGAGGAGAGGCCTTGAGAGAGAGAGAGAGGAGCACGCATTAGAGGGGGCACGGAATGAACGATGACTTTTTGAGAGACAGGAGGCGATGAAATGAGAGTGAAAGAGAGAGAGAGCACATGATGAGAGAAGAGGAGAGAGAGAAGAGACAGAAACCAAAAAAGCACTTGACACTCCTACAACCTGGTCTTCTTTAGCCACATCCACCCAGCAGAATTTAAGTTAAAGTTAAATACAATGTACACATTCTTCCATTCTTGTGGGGACACGGAAGCCACAAGCGTTAATGCATTGCTGAAGGGAAACACAAAGCAACGGCTGGAAATGCCAAAACGGGTCACTCGCGGTTTGTTTTCATCAGACCACTCAGAAAAAAAAAGAAACAGGACGAAAAAAAATAAAATAGAAAAAGAAAAAAAAAATACCTTTCTTGAGCGAACACATAAGGAAGAAGGAAAGCAAAGTCAAGTCGACAAAGGTCGCAAAAAAGTAAGGAAGCCCGAACCACATTCATTAAAGCGTAAGGGAAATTGGATCCTCCACGAAGGCTAGGAAAGAAGCGAGAAGGAAAGGCACCAATCACCTTCACAAAAGGAATAAGGACAAAAGGGACAAAATGCGAAAGGAAGGGAAAATGGAAGGACAATAACAAATCACCAAAACAAAAAAAAGAAAGAGGAAGGAAAAGGCAAGAAAAGAATATGTAAAGAAAGAAATAGTCTAACGTCTGAAAAATGCAGGGCTCTTCAATTTATTTAATTTTTTTTTAAAAACTGTTTTTTTTTTTCTTTTTTACATTAAGGGGTTATTTTTAAAAAAGAACGCTCTTGGCGAACACCAGAGCCTATGTTAACTACTCTAGAAGGCCCCAAAGGCCTTAAAGAAAAAAAGACGCTTAAGGAAAGGTATAGCCGCAAAGGAAGAAATAAATATAATACAACTAAAAAATATAATCAAAAATATACACATAAAAAATAAAATAAAACACGCTGTAAATAAAAATATAAATAAAATATAAACAAATAAAATAAAATAAAAAATCCTAAAAACACGTGTGTTTTTTAGCTGTAGATATATAACACACAAAAATAAACACAGTCCGCTGCGAGTGATTGAATGGTTAATCAAGCGAAAGGCACCCAAAGGGTATACGACCTGAGCTGCACCAAGTGTGCAGGAAGAGTGCGAGAGTACAATGCGATAAGTGTCGAAAAGTGGTTCGCAGGACTAATTAAGACAAGAAAAAGGTGCAAAGAGCGTCTCCGTTTGAGGCCACTGGAGGATTAATATAGTCATAAGGGTAGATGAACTGATGAGAGATCCGCCATGATGTGAAGCAAGCTCCCAGCGTTTCCGCTCTAAGGAACATTGTTCATATCTCGGTAATGTAAAAAGAATAAAAGATGCTTGGTAAAAGAGGAATGTAAAGAAGACCGCTTAGAAAGAGGGGATATGATAGGAATAAGAATCGGCATAAGATTAAAAGGTAATAAAGATTGATTTAAAGATATAAGCACACTAAGATAAGAGGGGAAAGAAAGCCCAAGGAAAATGAGGTAGATCGGATTTAGACTGTAAGAGTCCTTAGAAGCAATTGATATACAAGCTACAGAGAGAGATATTCACTTTGAGGGAAACACGAAAAAAAAAAAGAATAGATTAAAGATGAAAGTAAAAATGTATTATTATTATTATTATTATTATTTACGTTCCTTCTTCTTTATAATTTATTTTTAGTAATCTATAAGTAAACCTTTTATAATTACCACCACCTCCTCCTCCTCCTCCTCCTCCTCTTCCTCCTCCTCCTCCTCCTCCTCCTCCTCCTCCTCCTCCTCCTCCTATTGCATCTCTCCCTCGTTCTACTTATCCATCATATAAGCGGTTTTCTCTCTTCCTCCTTTCTACGCTTTTTCTACGGGGTATCATTTTCACACCAACACACGTGCTTCTCTTAAATATAGTCTCTCTTATATTTAACTTTCCATTCACACACACACGCACACACACACACACACACACACACACACACACACACACACACACACACACACACACACACACACACACACACACACATTTAACAAAATATTTCCACAAGCTTTAAAGAGAGAACAAGACATATAGATAGTTAGTAAAATTAATACAATCTCACTACATAATAAGCAAGCCAGCGAGCCGAAGAGGAGAGATCATAGCCGAGTAGAAGGAGGAAGGTAGGATGCTGAGGCCATGAAGAGGAAGTAGGAGCCGCATGGAGGAGAGAGGCACAGGAGTCCAGAGGCACGGAGGAGCAGAGTGACGAGAGGAGGCTAGAGAGGAGCACAGAGAGGCAAGGCACGCCGCCGCTTTTTAAGGTCAAACTAAAGCGCAACGTAAGAACACTGGTGAAAGAGCGAAGCAGAAGCATAGAGCGAAAAAAAAAAAGACAAAAAAAAAAAAAAATAAGCAAACGAAACAAAACAAGTTGTGTGTGAAAAAAAAATATATAGAAACAAAAAAAAAGAAAACCCCCCCCCCCCCAAAAAAAAAAAAAAAAAAAAAAGAAACAAAAAAAAAAACAAACAACACGAAAAAAAAAAAAAAAAAAAAAAAAAAAAATATAAATGAAAACAAAAAACAAAAAACAAACAAAAAAAAAAAAAAGAAAATAAAAAAAAAAAACAAATGGTAAGGATAAAAAAAAAATATAAAAAAAAAAAAAAAAAAACAAAACAAAAAGAAAAAGAGACAAAAAAAACAAAAAACGAGAGAGCCAACGATAGAAAAGAGAACTGCATTGAAGGGAAAAAATTCTCTCAAGACCAATCTTATGCGACCATAAGATAGGATTTAACAGTTCGAGAATTTGCATGTATGAAGCACTTGGCACTAAATAACAATGTCACTTATTACCACTGCCCCCCCCCCTCCAAATACTGACGACAGCCCCCTGCTCATAAAAGTCACTACATCAAGCCCAGTTCGGAGCAGGCGTAGAGAAGCGAGAGTCAACAGGAACCGCAATGAACCAAACTAACGAAAATTCCCTGCCGGAAGAGTCGACTCGCCTTAACGCAGAAAACATAAACCGCAGGAAGAATAGTTACATGTGACGCAGCACGAGAGCAGACACAGAATGCAACACCCAAGAACGCATGAGACTTGAGAGAAATTCCGAGAGAACATCTTATATGTTTCGGCAGTTTATCTGAGAGCAAACAAAAAGGACAAAAAAAAAAAACCATAAAAACAAAAGGGAAAAAAAAATAGAGGCCGGGTGGGAAACAATTGGACCTATTAAGAAAGTTTACATATACTAATAATCTCTTTTCACACACCCACACAAAACACACACACCACACACACACAACACACACACACACCCAACAACCCACAAATCGCCTCCCTTGGAGTTCAGATGGGGTCATTGACTCTCCACCCCCCAGTATCACACGCCAAGCGTAGGCCCATTGTTGGCGTTCGAACCCCTGACTCAGGTCGCTAACTGGTAATGGCTCTTATTCTGACGCATCACGAGTTTCAAGGCGCGTTTGTAGATGATCCACATAACAGGTGAATAACACACACACAAACACACACACAAACACACACAACAACACACACACTACACACACACACACACACCACCACCAATGAGTAAGAGCGCGACGCATCCAGTGGTCTTTCTCCTAATCATAGTGTTTTGATACCAACTGTCACCCATTATAGTTACGCCTTCCGCCTCCTCCTCCTCCTCCTTCCTCCTCCTACCATCTCCTCACTCTCTCCTCCTCCTCCTCCTCCTCCTCTCCTCCTAACTCCTCCTCCTGTCAGACAGCCTCAACCATTCACTTATTAACTACTCTTCCTCTCCCCTACTACCTCCTCTACTTACTTCCTAGAACGAAGAAGTGTAGAGTGAGGAGGCTAGGAAGAGGAATTTGTATTGCGTCTCGTGGCGGAAAATGATAGCCTGCGAATTATTCAATAATAAAAGAAACCAAAGGGGGGGGGGAAAAACGAAATGCACCATCGAGGAGAGAGACCCACGATAGAGAGGAGAAGACGGAGATGAGAAGAGAGAGGAAGGGAGAGAGAGGGTAATAGCAGAGAGAGAACCGACAGAGACTGAAGAGCAGACGAGCCGAAGGAACGAGGAGAGAGACTTTGAGTGTTGCATGACGACGGATGAGAACGTACCGAGCGGCTTATAACTATCATATAATAGTATTCGTTAGTGTTGTAGTTCGTCTGTTCATTAGTTCCTTCGCTAGTTTAGCAGTGCCATCACCGCCCTTTGCCAAAAGTTTTTTACGGCCCTTACCTATTTCTTCCTCGACCCCGAACAAACTGAGGGGACGGACCCAAGGAAAAAGGACAAGGGGGGAAAAAAAGAAGGGAAATTAAAATGGCCCCCCCCCCCCCCCACGCCCTCCCCCCTTCCCCACTAATTCTACTACCCCTTTATCTGTTTCTTTCTATTGTCCGTTAGTTTTTTTTTTTACCCTTTTCTTGGTTCACTATTACTTCTCTTTCCTCCTCCTCCTCCTCCTCCTCCTCCTCCTCCTCCATCTTTTTGTCTTCTACATTCTCTTCTTCTTTTCCTCTTTGCTACTTTTCCGATTCATACTCCTCTTTCCTTACTTCTTGTTAACACTCCTATATCTCCAATCTCCTCCGCTCATCCTCCTCCTCATAAATCTTAACTCTCTAGTATCGTTCTTCTTTACATACTTTTCTTCCCTCCTCCTTGTACATCTGTCTGCATCCCTCTTGTCTACTCTCCACTCTTTCTCTTCTTTTTTTTCTCTCTTATTTCCTCTATTTCTTCCTCTTCTTCCTCCTCTAACTCCTCTTTTGATTTTTATGTTTAATTTTGATCAATTTTGATTACAATGTTCTTGATGCTCTAAGTGCGTTTCCTACTTCCCTATTCCTCGTTCAAGCTCGTCGCTATCTCCTTCACTTTTCATATTATCATCTATCTATCAACATCTCCATCTCATCTACTCCTCTCCTCCTCCTCATCCTCCTCCTCACTCTACTTCCTACCTGCTTTATGTATCTTAACATTTAGTTTGCCAATACTTATTTATAATATCAGTATGTTGTTGTGTCATACATCATCACATCATCATCATCCATCATCATCATCCCATCATCATCATCATCATCATCAATCACAACACATCATTACTACTTTTCCTTGGTGCGTAATGCGAGAAGACAAATAACCGGGTGTAGCACGGTGCGTGGCGGCTGGCTGATTGGGCTGGCGCGAGCCCTGTAATTGGTGGTCCGGCGCGCCCTGCGCTGGCGCCACCAGGGGGTAGCGGCGGAGGGGGTAGTGTGTGAAGCGACTCTCTTCCTCCTCCTCCTTCTCCTCCTTCCCTTCCTCCTCCTCCTCCCTTCTTCTCCCCCTCCTCACTACCTTCCTCTTCTTCCCCTGGTCCTCTTCTTATCGGCCCCCCTTCAGCAACGCAACGAGCACGCAGACTTAATCGACTTTTGACAGTACCTATTCTCCTAGCATTTATCAACAATTTTTTCTCATCTCCCTCCACTCCTCCCTTACTTCCCTCCCCTCTTGCATTTCTTCCTCCCCCTCCTTCACTTCCTTTAATTCTTCTCCGTTATTAGTCTGCTTCCTGGCGTTTTGTTGAAAGGGAAAAGACAAGAGGGCGAAAGTGAGTGGAGGTAATGACTGAGAGAGAGAGACTGATCGAGGAATGAGGACAGACTAGACTGGACTAAACCACGGCCGTTCATGATCACTTAGAGCGGAGAGAGAGAGAGAGGAAGAGGAGAGAGCAGAGAATGCAATGAGGAATATAGACGAATGGAAAAATGACAAAACATAAAAAACCAAAGCTAGAAAATAGCAGGAAAAAAGAAAAATGAAAAGCGAGGAGAGGGGAAGAGGAACAAAAGAGGAGTGAGGGGAGGAAAGAGAAGGACGACCGCGAGTACGAGAAAAAGAGAACGGGAAGATAAAGAAAAGGGAAAGAAGATTAAAAGAAGAAGCTAGAAGAGAAGCAAGAGAAGCAAGGAGAGACAGGGAGGCGAAGTGACAAGAAGAGAAGAAGGAAAGACAGAATAGCGAGTAGAAAGGAAGCCAGAGAAGAGAGATGAGAAGTAGAGATGTGATGAGAAGGGGAGAGAGAAGTAGTCAGAAGGACAGAGAAGCAATAGATAAGAAAGAAGCAGAAGAAGATGAGAAAAAGAGAGAAAGGAAAGGAGAGAAGAAGTAAGAAGGAAGTAGAAAAGAAGAGCAGAAGAGCAAGAAGAAAGAGAGAGAAGAATTACAGAGACAGAACACGACATGAAGGAGAAGAGAAAGAGAAGAAGGAAGGTTAGAGCAGATGGAAGCTAGACAGAGAGAGAACAGAAGAGAGAAAGAAGAAGGGATAGGCAAAGAAGACAAGTGGCCCAGGAAGAGAAGAGAAGAAGAGACAGGAGGAAGAGGGAAGAAAGAGAGGATGAAGAGTAGATAGACTAGATGAGAAGACAAGGACAGAGAGAAGAAGAGAAGGAGGAAGGTGAGAAGATAAGGAGAAGGAAGAG
>JAPQNM010000039.1:10475367-10482867 GCA_029783475.1 Metacarcinus magister
CGGTCTGGACTCGTGTGTGTGTGTGTGTGTGTGTGTGTGTGTGTGTGTGTGTGTGTGTGTGTGTGTGTGTGTGTGTGTGTGTGTGTTTTAAAAGAAACCTAGAATCAGGTAGATTGCTGTTCTCTGGCAGGTGGAAAAATGATACTCTTGATGAATACGCATTTATGAGATTCTCTCTCTCTCTCTCTCTCTCTCTCTCTCTCTCTCTCTCTCTCTCTCTCTCTCTCTCTCTCTCTCTCTCTCTCTCTCTCTCTCTCTCTCTCAATAACTCAATAACAAAACCCTACGGAGACACAAACACAACGATCTATCATTTTCGGAAATTAAGAGGAACCAGAAAATATAGAAACAACTCTATTGACATTTACAAGGAAGGGAAACACATTGCAAAGCCTTCACTCCTATTATAACGAACACCTGCTGTAGGGGTAAAAAATTCAATAGTACATAGTCAGCATTAAGTGTTGGGAATTGAGAGGATAATATGTTAGAAGCTTGAGTTCTCGGAATATCTAAAAGAGACGCTTCTTAAAGACATGGTAAAAAAAAAAAAGTGTTGAAAGAGGGAATTTTTCTACTAGTGTTAAAGGAATAATGAAATAGAAAGGATCTGTTCTCACCTGAGCCTCCTTACCTGTGCCCTCGAGAACAGGTGACGGGATAAAGGAGGAGGAGGAGGAGGAGGAGGAGGAGGAGGAGGAGGAGGAGGAGGCAGAAGATCAACAACAAGAACAAGAAAAGAAAACGATAGGGAAGAAGAACAAGAACAAAACAGAAAAAAAAGAAGAATGACAGGTATATGAAAAAAAAAAAAATCGAAAAAAAAAGAAAACTAACATCAAAGGGAATGAAAAAAAAGAGCAAGAAATTAAAAAAGGAAAATAATTATACAAAAAAAAAGACAAATGTACACACACAGACACACATACCTGGTACATCTTTACTGGCAATTCCCTGGGGCGGTTGGATACGATAGAAGCCCCGAGGTGCCTGTAGCCCGCGGAAGAAGCCTCCAGTAGACCACAAACCACGCGTAGGGAAGAACATTGGCCACTGATGTTCACGAAGGAGGAGGAGAAAGGAAAATTATGATCTGAGACTGTACGAGAGGAAGGAAAGTTACGCAAGTTTTGTAATTGAATGTCTGTGGGTTTATGAATTCAAAGTTTATCTATCTAACTATTTATCTATGGTTGGTAGTGCTGTATGTATGTGTGTGTTTGGTATGTGTAGAGGCAGAAGGAATGAATGTATGGTAAGGGCTATACGGATGAGGAAAGAGATGAAAATGTGATGATAAATATAATGTGTTTAGAGGAAGAGGACAGACTAAAGCAATGATTGATAATGTAAATCACTTATGTATATGAGAAATGGAAGACGGAGAAAATTGGAGGTGAAAATACTAGTGTGAGTGCCATTAGTAATTGTTAATGTAGCACACTGTATAGAAACATGATTTATAGGAATAGTTAACACAAACACACGTATTATAATCAACACAAATTCGCAACACATACACGCCATCTTAAATAATTCAATATGCAACACTCAAACTGATGAATAAGGAAAGAAAAGATATTGAGTTTGTCAAGAGAATGTGCTTTCTTATGTCCTTAATTTCCCGTCATGAGTTTCCTTACATACATACATACAAACACACACACACATGTATATACAATCCCTAACAAAAAATATACTTCCACACATTAATAAAAGAAAAACAATAACAGGACATAAAACACTCACACAATTATTTAAAGACACAAACAAACACACACACACAAACACACACACACACACAAACACAAACACACACCTGCTGGTACATGTCCTGCATTAATCTTGGGTTGTAGTTCCCAAAAGCGTAGTTATTTTTGCTGTTGAAGAAGGGCCCAGGCTTCTTCACGTCCATGCGTTCCTCCCTTTGAAAGCTCCACGGACCCAAGGCAGCCAGGTCACCGTAGTCACCCCCTGAAACACCTTCCGTTACTCTCTGCTCGAGGTGAAGTGGAGTAACGGAGTAAAACTGATGCTGTAGACAGATGCAACTTCACTACACTAAACTCTACTTAGCCAATGCTGTTGTTAGAACGTGAAGTAAATAATCTTCCACCTTCCTTTGTGTAGCGTATTACGATTATTTTTTCTTCTATATACTACAAACTTGACCACCATCTATTCCTACGAGATGTGAAAAAAGATCCTTCTACTTACACACCTAAAGATTTCCATTTCCATATTTCCATAATCCAACAATTACTTTCCTTCTAGTGTGACTTTTCTCTATAGACATTCATCTGCTGTTCTCGTAACGTCTCTTACTCCCACCTGCCGGACAACAGCCTTGGGGCATTGTTAAGGCTGTCTCCCAGGTGTGACACAGTAGGCTCGTCAAAGTGTGAGAAAAGGGAGCGAGGGAGGAGAGAGAGAAAAAAAAACATATCTTTTCTGTATCACAATGGTAAAGGGATTATAAGTTTCATGTTTTTTCTCCCTGTTTACTACTCCTCCGCCTCTCCTCCGTGTCTCCTCAGTGACGGCCGTGTGTGGAAATAATGCACGGAATACACCTCAAAGGGATGGTCGTAGTGGTAAACATGCTTATATGGAGGACACAACAGCTGGTGTTCAATCAGATCAAAGTCACCGTTTTCTTCACTTCAGCAGTCACTCAGGAAAATCTGATTGCGTTCAGAATATCTACGTTGCAATTCCTAGTTTGTTATTTTCATATTGTTTTTTTGATATATATAATTAAATCTATTCCATTAAAGTTATTACTATTTTTTGTTTTACTTCTACTATCATAACTACTTGTATCAATTCTTTCTCTTAACTGCTATTTTTTATCAACCATTATCATTAACTTGTATAATTATCCTCCTCTTTCTTCAGATTTAATTCACACAAAAATAGACAGACACAGAAAAAACAGACAGACAGACAGTAGCTGATGACAATTAATTCTCACTTTTTTTTCATAACCTGGTATTACATTATCAACTTTCCATCTAATCATCACTTTCATGTTGGATTTACAGTTTATTTTCAACCATTTCCACGTACAGTCATCTCTTCATCCTCTTCCTTGCACGTCAACTCAAGGATATTATGACGTGGGAGTTTGAGGTAATTGTAAACTAGATATGAATGGTGTAGAGCCTGAAGGGAGAGGAGCAGATGGCAGCTCTCGTATAGTGGAAGGAAAAGCAACTAATGGAGAAAAAATATCATACCTAATTCCCTTTAAACCAAGACTTTATTGTTATTATTAGTATCATTCCTAGTACTATTATTGTTATTAATTTAAACACATGAGGAGGTGCCAGAGGAGCCAAGGACCTACAGATTAGTGAAGTAACCCCTCACATCACACCACCTCCAGGCAGTGTTGAAGAGATAATTGATAGATATGAAATAAGTGATAAAATACTTCAATACAAAAGAAAAGGATGATAATAAAGGTAGACTGAGTTTTATATAAGAAGTGTGATACTTTTCCCATAAATTTCCTCTTATTCTACCACATATTCCTGTTCTAGACTAGTCCTCTTTGTTTCCCTTGTTACTTTCCTACTCCTTTACTGTTGTCTCTATTCCTCTATTCCCCCATGCAAACCTAGCACACCACAGTCACCTCTATGTCTCTCTAGTTGCTTCTCATAAGAATTCTAACACCAGTATTTTTTTCTCTCTTAACTTCCCTATCAAGCCTTGCCATTCTTAGGAAGACTTACCAATGGTTTCCTCGTCCTTCTTGACAAACTTCTGCATGTAAGGGAAGGTGCGCTGCCGTCCGAACTGGTCATCATCGTACTGGTCGTAGTCATTGTAGTCATTCATCATTCCATAGTCCCCGTAGTCTTGGTCATCCTCGTACCCTTCAAGACTGTTGAGTTGAGATCCAAACCTATAAGGAAGGCGAGGAGGGTCATAAGACCTTGTCCTTTTTAATTTATTTATATATGTAAAAAATAGGTAAAAAAAAAATGACAAGACAAAAAAACTCACACTGACTTATAGGGCATGAGATCTGCTTGCTGCTGAGATGGCTGGCTGGGGTATCCTTCCATCATGAGCCTTTGCATGGGCAAGTCTCTTCGTGGGGCCTGGTAGGCATAGCTTTCTCGAGGGGCATACCGCCTGTAGCCCCAAGGATTGCTTTCAGGAGGCATAGGGGTCCTCAGACTCTGCTGGTCCCATATTTCAGGGACTCCCACCATGTTACGAGGAGTGAGTGCCATGTTCCAAGGGTTCCTCATGTTGCCGTAGCCAGCAAAGGGATTGCTGGATGCCATGCGTAAGCTAGCACGTGGTCCACCAGTCTGCAGGTCGCTGTAACTCTGAAAGTTATCTTGCAGGCCGCCCAAGTCTTGGTATCGCTGGTAGTCGTCAGGAAGGTTACGCATGCCATAGCCAGGCATGTTCACTTGCATGGTGTTCATGCTGTTGTAATCCTGTGGGTCGTTGGGTTGGTTACGTAGGTTGCTGTAGTCTTGGGGGTTACGCATGCGGCCTCGGTATGACTGCAGGTTGGTTGGCAGGTTGGTTGGCAAGTTGCGGTAACCACCATAGTTCTGCTGCACCATGGAGCTGGCAGGGAAGACCTCGGGCATGTTGGACCAGGCGCCATCGTCATCCTCGTCCATCATGCCTCTCTGGGATGGGATGGTTTTGTTTATTAAGTCTTCAGTGTGAATAACTTTTTGTTCCTACAGTCTTCTTATGAAGCAGAAACGTGTTACTTTGAACTGAATACAAGTTGTTGAATAAGCTATACAAATGTGTTAAAATAACTTTCAATGTCTTCTATGGATGAGGTTGAAGAGTTTGTGAAGAAATTGTACATGAGTGAAACTGAGTGTCCTAGGAGAGGAAGCCCATTTGTAAGGATAGGGTGAAGGAGTAAATGCATGAAAGAAGTACAGATAGTAGAGGGGGAAGGATTGAACAAGCAAGGACGGATAGGGAGAGGTGGAGGCTCTTCTGCCGTGGCCACCACCTTGAGGGTCATTACGGGAGGGAACAAGGAGTAAAACTATATAATTGAATAGAATAGTGTAAACATAACTATGAGATCATTCACCTTCCTTCCATTTTCAACAATTTGTATCAAGTGTATTGAAAAATTCAAAGGACAATTTATAAGTGATTCAAAAATATAAGAGTAAACACTTATTCTTCTCCCCTTACACACCACATTAATGATAAGAGTATTGTACATTCAGTAATAAAACAAAAAGCCTAAACCAATACAGGAAGGCAAAGTAAACACAGAATTATCATAATCCTCCTCCTCCTCCTCACTCCAACACTCTACAACACTTAACAAATGTAACAAAAACAAATAAAATAAACATAACAATAACAAGTGGAAAGGAAACTATAAAACCTTCCTTCCCTTTCTTGAACTTCTCTCAGCAACATTTAGGAAACGTCAGGTGACCCAAACACTCACGTTATTCTCCACTTGGGGCACAAACTGGCGTCCTGCCTCGGTGTACATGGGTCTGGTTGGCTCATCCCTAAACACCTCATCCCTGCCCTCATCCTCATCCTCGTCCCTGTACTGGTCGTCAAAAGTCTGCCTGTCGTCATCACGGTAGCGGTTCCCAGAGGAGGAGTCACGATCCCTGTGAAGGAAGATGTTACAAGTGAGGAATGCTTCACCTCTTCAACCCTTTCTTGTACATCATAAAGAAGATCCACATACAATTCAATCAATCAATACACTTATAACACCTTTACTTAGATAGAAACTTCCACTTGCTCTCATTTTCACACTTAATTCATCAATACTTATACTCTCATTCTCTTCTGATCCCTCTCCTGACAATTTTTTACGCCCAAAAAGACACACACAGCTGCAGACAGGATTATCGTGCATCAAACTCCCACCTGTCATATGGGAGGAAGATGTTCTTGGAGCTGAGCCGAGGAGTATAGTTGCTAAGATCTATATCAGGTCCTCTAGTATCCATGTATCCCCTCTTGGTGTGTTGGTAGGGCTGGTAGTGCTGCGGATATACCTCGTTGCTGTGGTCTGGGTCATCATCTGCCAAGAGATTAGATTTTCTTAGTGGTTGTCTAAATGTTTATATATTTATTCTTGATCTAATTTCATGTTTTTTGTTGTTCTTATTCCTCTTTCCTCTCCGTTCTTAACCTTTGCTTTACTTTCATTGTCCTTCTCTACCTTTGCTACGTTTCCTATCTTGCATTACCATTTTTTTAACCTTCCCTCTACTTTTCTTCTCTTCTCTTCTATTCTCTTACCTAACCTAACCTAACTTAAGGCACATACCCAGGTAGCTTTGGATGTAGTTTGTGGCCATGTTGTTGTCATCCTGAGGAGCATCCAGGGTTGAAGGTTTAAGGAGGTTGGTAACACTCGAGTGGATAGAGTTGGTCTGGCTATTCTGGGATGTTGGAGGACTGTCTTGGGGGTGAGATGAAAGCCCTTGGTCACTGACTTCTCCTTGTTCCTTGCCATTAGACTCCTGGAAAGATTTGTTTGTAATTGGTTATGTAGCTCATTGTCTTTACCATTCGCTACTCTTGTGATGGGATAAAAAATTGCATTGACTTCTTACGATTGGTCTTTTCTTTTGCTTTAAAATGTGTTACTGTATTTTAAGATATGAACTGTGGCTCTCTCTCTCTCTCTCTCTCTCTCTCTCTCTCTCTCTCTCTCTCTCTCTCTCTCTCTCTCTCTCTCTCTCTCTCTCTCTCTCTCTCTCGCAGGCAACAACCCCCTTCACCATCACCATTACGTCCAACATACCTGGTGTTGAAGGTGGTCTGGGTCAAGGTGGCTACTAAGGAGCTCCTCCCTGATTGGTGGGAAGTACACCTCGTCAGCATAGTCAGAATGAGGGTCAGTGACGGAGGGAGTGAACCGTACAATAGCAAGGTCACGTGGGTCAACCTGGAAGAGGAAAAGCTGATCTGACACTCACGTAATAGATAAGGTCATTCAAGGATGGATTTAAACACGTAGCATCTTCAGTAATGGAGACACACTACCTTGAAATACTGATAAAGGTGACAAGACATAGTTACATTCATCTATTTGGTATATATATTCTTTCCTAATTTCCTACTAAGAATATGAACACAAATTTGCATATTTTAACATCATGGTCAATCTATAACAAATATATGAAGTTCCTGTTTTGAATATAAAGAATCTAAATAAATAAAACAGGTTAATAATAAGTCAAACATAAAAATATAGTACAATTATTATATTAACAGAGAAAACAGTTTACGAGACAACCTTGGCTGCCTTGTATCAATATGTGAAAGTTAATCCCTCTCAGAATGTCATATTTCACACTCAAAGGATAGGTAAACGAAGCATTATCATAACACATTGTAGAGGTAAGGCAAACTAGGCTAAGTAACACCTATTGGAACCTTAGTGATCCTTATGATCTTACTAGTATAAAGTGTCGAGTACCCAGAGTTCTACGCCAGTGGTTCAATCCCAGAATG
>JAPQNM010000039.1:10487867-10490367 GCA_029783475.1 Metacarcinus magister
ATTATAGATGATTTGATCGCAATGTTTATGGAAGTTTTGATCGTATTATCTGGAAATTATAGAAGATTTGATCTGGTATTAAAATCACGAGTATTCAATCCACTACAAGTAAAAATTACGGCGTTTCATCCTAATTATGTCATCATCTACAATTAGAGTGGTTAGTTACAGTACCTTAAAGTCATGAAGTTTCAGTTTACAGTATTACTACAAAAACTATAATGTTACATAGTGTACGAGTACGAGTTTCAATTTCATAGCATATTCACCTATCTTCTTTCGGCTGTTCCCGTTATAGGTCACTACAGTGGATCATCCATTTCCATCTCACCCTGTCCTCTGTGTCTTCCTTTGTCATACCAACCACCTACATGTACTCCCTCACTGCAACCATAAGCCTCGCATCCCTCCTCTATACATACCCAAAGCATCTTGATCTTATTTCTCATATTGTGTTTCCGAACCATCCTATCTGCGCTGTGCCTCTACATACTCATTCCTAATCCTATCTATCGCCATCACTCCCATAAATACATTCTCTTACATACAAAAAATTCAGGTAAATTTTATCGTTCGGTATGAATATGCTCTCTTCAATACTAAAAAGATTTTGAAAAAATGGTTCTATAGATTTCAAGAAAACATTTCTCTTGAATACGAAAAAATCTAGTTATTTTTATAGTTCCCCATAAAAACGTTCTCTTATATAGGAAAACTTGTTTGAAAATAACTCACACTCATGTAAATCTCAACCTGCACAAAACCTTCAAAAGTATCATATTTAACATTAATTTTTAGGAGTTCAATAACTGTAATCTCCTATATTTAAGTCAATTTCAAAAGATAGTCTCGTACGCTCGCTTACAATCCCTCGCAGCAGTACTTTATGGTGCACAAATCCTTCACATAATACAGGTTATTATTGAGCACCAAACAAACGAGAATCAATGGAAGTCATACTTTTGAAAGAAAACGTCAAAGGATAAAACTCCCCTTCCATGAATACTTTTTATCAACGTCAGTTCAAAATATAAAAATATATATATATTCCTTTGCCTGGCGTTCCCTCCAGAGGCAGAGTAATCCCATAAAGCAGTGACCCATGTAGATAAAAAAATTCGATGTTTCTACAGCATCCTTTTCATATTCTTAAAGTATCCCTCAATATTCCTTTTCATGTATCCCGAGACACTCCTCTCCCTCATACCAGCTAAGGATCCAAGTCTTCAGATCAATAGCCAAGGGAACAGAAGGAAAAAAATGAAGTCTAGAGATACACGAGAAGGTTGTGATGCGTGAGGGAGCTAGTTTGCTATTGGTTACTTGCGCGAGGGTGTGTCTGGCTGTACTTTTCTGTGATTGGTCAATACAGGAGTGAAAGCTACGGTATACTTCATTCATATTCTATCAGCTAATACTTTTTTCTTCTTAAACATACGTCAGCTATCTCTTCCTCATTTTATCTTTGTAGTTGTCAGTGACTTTATTCTTAGATTAGGTTAGGTTAGGTTAGGTTAGGTTCATCTTAAACATACGTCTGGCATGTCACTCTTAGTCTATCTCTGTTCTCATTGGTTGAAAATATCCGTGTGTAGAGCCAATAAGCGCCCTAATTGTGTTTTGTATTCGTCCGCCAACACTGCTGAGGGAAAATGTATAGTTATGGCTCTCTCTCTCTCTCTCTCTCTCTCTCTCTCTCTCTCTCTCTCTCTCTCTCTCTCTCTCTCTCTCTCTCTCTCTCTTGGTATTTCTTCCGTAAAATGGATGCTGGCCCCGGAAAAATCAGGTTACGTAGATAATTCGATTTTGCTGTGAATTATTAGCAAGGTGATGCATGTAAGGGAGAGAGTAAGTGAGAAGGAGAAGTATGGCGGCTGCTAACAGGTGGCACCACTGTCGAGAGAGAGAGAGAGAGAGAGAGAGAGAGAGAGAGAGAGAGAGAGAGAGAGAGAGAGAGAGAGAGAACGTCCTCCTTCTCCACTACCCCCGTTCCTCTCTCTTTCCCTCTCTCTCTGTCTGTCTCTCTGCCTCCCACACACACTCCCAGACTCCACCACATAAAGAATTGCCGAAAATAGCAAATTTAATCAACATAAAGTGCCAAACGATCTATTACCACAAAAATGTAATCGATATAGAATCGACACACAATCCTTGAAGCAAGAAATAAACGACTTTGCGACCAAACCGAGTAAATGAAATCTGGCATCATGACACCGTAGACTTTCACCGCCGTCAACCTTCGCCGCTCCCGCCCTCACGCCTGACCAAAGTCTCTTACCGCAGCAAGAAGTGGGTTACTGGAGCTGTGAAAATCCATTCTTCTTGTACGACAATCATATGGTAATGCAGGAACACCACACGCATTCCATTAAGGTAAAGATATTGATTTACTTGAAGAGACACGGATGAGGGGGGAGAAAACAGGAAGGTTATCGTGCGCCTGGCAACTCCGCCACCTCCAGGTTTTCAGAATGGGCTTGTGACGTCACGGATCTTT
>JAPQNM010000039.1:10495367-10511218 GCA_029783475.1 Metacarcinus magister
ATCCAGGTGTGATTATTAAGCACTAATTAACAGGTGAAAGAGAGAAGAGAGAGAGAGAGAGAGAGAGAGAGAGAGAGAGAGAGAGAGAGAGAGAGAGAGAGAGAGAGAGAGAGAGAGAGTCGTTATGTGGATTCGAGAAAAATAACACGAAAAGAAAGAGAGAAGGGAGAGAAGATGAGAGGGAGGGATGGAGTGACGGAGAGAAGGGAGAGTGGGAGATGGAGGGAGAGGGAGAGATGGAGGGGGAAGAGAGAGAAAGTATCTATCTATTCCTCTCTCAAAGATTTCCATAATTCTTTGTACCACTAGGTGAGAGGGAGGGAGAGAAGGGATAGAGGGAGAGAAGAATGGAAGAAGGATAGAGATGAGGAAAGATAATGAGAGGAGAGGGATGATAAGGGACAGGAGGAGGAGGAGGAGGAGGAGGAGGAGGAGGAGGAGGAGGAAGAGTACAGGGAAATGTGAGGGAAATGATGAGAGAGGAAGATAAGACAGGGTGAAAGGGAGGGAGAGAGAGAGGGAGGGAGGGAGGGAAGGGAGGGAGCGGAGGGGGTGAAGAACATGTATGATTTTCAGTATGTGAAAGGAGATAATGTCTCTCTCTCTCTCTCTCTCTCTCTCTCTCTCTCTCTCTCTCTCTCTCTCTCTCTCTCTCTCTCTCTCTCTCTCTCTCTCTCCTGTTTTGGATAATACTTTGCTTTCCATCTTATCTAATCGAGAGAGAGAGAGAGAGAGAGAGAGAGAGAGAGAGGAGAGAGAGAGAGAGAGAGAGAGAGAGAGAGAGAAATTTAAAGGGGAGGTAAAAGGAGATAACAAATTGATCGATAGATAGATAAACATATAGATAGATAGATATAGATTGATGGATAAATAAATACACACACACACACACACACACACACACACACACACACACACACACACACACACACATCGTTAAAACCTCTATACAAGGCATGTAAGTGTATGTATGTATGTATGTATATGTGTGTGTGTGTGTGTGTGTGTGTGTGTGTGTGTGTGTGTGTGTGTGTGTGTGTGTGTGTGTGTGTGTGTCACCCCTTATAAAGCAGGTACAAACGATGCTAATTAGAGCCAACAGGTAAATCCTCACACCTGACCCCTCCCTCCTCTCCTCCATCTCCCCTCCTTCCCTCCATCTCCCCTCCCTCCCTCCTCCCTCTCCCCTCCTTCCCCCTTTTTCCTTTTCCTCTCCTTTATCACTCTCCCTCCTCTCCTTCCTACCTTCCATCCATCCCTTCACTTTCTCCCCTTCCCTCCTCTCCCTTTGTCCTCCCTCCCTCACTAAAATACTTTCAGAAGAGAGAGAGAGAGAGAGAGAGAGAGAGAGAGAGAGAGAGAGAGAGAGAGAGAGAGAGAGAGAGAGAGAGAGAGAGAGAGAGGGGAAATCGATAAATGGGTAAATATTGGTTCCTTTATGTAACACAAGTGACGTGTTTGTGACGTGTTTGTGACGTTGGATTGACGTGTGTGTGTGTGTGTGTGTGTGTGTGTGTGTGTGTGTGTGTGTGTGTGTGTGTGTGTGAACAAGTTAAAAGTGTACGTATCTCTCTCTCTCTCTCTCTCTCTCTCATCTCTCTTCTCTCTCTTCTCTCTCCCTCTCTCTCTCTCTCTCGTCTCCTCTCGTCCCCATCTCTCTCTCTCTCTCTCTCTCTCTCTCTCCATCCCTCGCAAAATTAACTCCGCCCAAAAATAAGGCACTTTCCCTCCCTCCCTCCCTCCCTCCCTCCCTCCCCTCCATTCCTCCCTCGCCTCGCCTCCCCTCCCTCCCCTCCTCTCACTATCTCCCCTCACTCCCCTCCCTCCCTTCTCTCCCTCCTCTCACTCTCTCCCTCCTCTCCCCTCACTCCCTCCTTCCTCTCCCACAGACTCATGTTTACCCTCCCTCAGGCCAGCTTTTCTCTCCCTTCTTCCCTCCCTTTCTTTCCCTACCTTCTCTCCGCTCCGTCTCTTCTTCTATCTCTTTTATTTATCCAGTCGTGAGAGAGAGAGAGAGAGAGAGAGAAGAGAGAGAGAGAGAGAGAGAGAGAGAGAGAGAGAGAGAGGAGAGAGAGAGAGAGAGAGAGAGAGGAGACTAATAATGTTTTTTAATATTTGTTTTATATTCCTATAAAAAAATGGTTATTGAAGGGGGAAGAGGGCAGTCTATCCTCCCTTCAACCCCATCAATCCTTCACCCCTTCAATCCTTTAACCCCTTTACACTCCTTTCAATGCTTCCCAATTCATTCAATTTCCACAATCTTTCAAAATTTCCTACCTCAACCTAACCTAACCTAACCTAACCTAACCTAACCTAACCTAACCAAACCAAACCTAACCTAACCTAACCTAACCTAACCCACATTTATTTAACCCTCCCCTTCAATTACACACACACAGCCTCACCCCATCAATTTCCTCTCACACACACACAACACACACCACCCCATCAACGCCTACTCCCCATCACCCCATCAACTCTCATTCACTCCCATATCGCCTTTATGTTACTGATATATATCACACTCCACATCAACTTCTCACTCCGTACAATTTCTCCGTCAACTTGTTTCACCGTCAAGTTGTCGGTCTATTAGCTTTGTAGACTTTTTATTACTAACCCCAGAAGGAGGTGAAGCGATATCTTGATTAAAGGAGAGAGGAGGAGGAGGAGGAGGAGGAGGAGGAGGAGGAGGAGAGGAGGAGGAGGAGGAGGAGATTGAAAGAAGAACAATTTGGAATGGGGAAAAAATTGAGAGGACGACTAGTAGGAGGAGAGTAGAGGAGCGAGGCAGGAGAGGAGTTAGCAAAAGGAAGAAAATAAACATGGGAAAGAGGTAGCAGAGAGAGAGAGAGAGAGAGAGGAGAGGAGAGAGAGAGAGAGATGAGGATGAGGAGAGAGAGAGATGAAGCAACAAGAAAGAGGCAGACTCGCATATTGACTTACAACCTTCCCTCTCTTCCCTCCTCCCTTCCTTCCTCCCTCCTCCCTCCCTCCTCTCCTCTCTTCCTCCTCTTCCTCTCTATGTCCCTCCTTCCTTCTCTCCTCTTCCTGCTAGTGGAACAGTGATTGGAAGAGCAGCTGAAACAGAGAGGAGGAGGAAGAGGAGGAGGAGGGAGGAGGAGAAGGAGAGAGGAGGAGGAAGGATGACAATAAGGTGAAGTATGAAGTAGGTGGAACACTAGATCTATCTCTCTCTCTCTCACTCTCTCTCTCTCCTCTCTCTTCTCTCTCTCCTCCTCTCTCTCTCCTCTCTCTCTCTCCTCTAAGGACACATCTTCTTTAATATCCCTGTAAATCTAATTATGGCTGGTGGTGGTGGTAGTGGTGGTGATGTGATGTGTGGTGGTGGTGGTGGTAGTGGTAGTGGTGGTGGTGTGGTGTGGTGTGGTGGTGGTGGTGAATTCATACCATAGTTTTCATGTATTCTAAATTTTTGAAAACATTTTGCTTTTCTCCCAAAATAGTAATCCTCTCATGTCTGATCTTCCTCTATTCCTTCCTTCCTTCCTTTACTACTCCTCCTCCTCTCGCTCCTCTCTCTCCTCATTCACGGCATCTTCTTTTTTTCCTTCATGTAGATATTCTCATCACTATGCAAGAGGAAGCTGCTCCTCCTCCGCCTCCTCCTCCTCCTCTTCCTCCTCCTCTCATCTCCTCCTCCTCCTCCTCCTCCACTATTAGAATCACCATCACCATCATCCTCACAATCACCCCATTACCCAAGGAATCTCTCTCTCTCTCTCTCTCTCTACTACTCTCTCTCTCCTCTCTCTCCTCTCTCTCTCTCTCTCTCTCATCACATACAACACTACACACACACCACACACACACACACCAACACACACACACACACACACACACATCCACACAACTTTCTATATCAAAAACTCAAAAACTAAAACATACCAAGAAAATATTTTGGGTTTCCTGTGGGAAGGAAATTCGTCTATCCACCATTTTTTATTATTATATTATTTTTTTATTTTGTTTTTTATTATTATTATTGTTTATTATTATTATATTATCATTATTATTATCATCATTATTATTATTTCCTCTTCACATTCTGCAATTGGATTCCTCTTGTTGAAAGAAGAAGATAGACAGGAAAGAGGCGAGGAGGGAGAGTGAAGAAGAGTAGAGGAAGGAGGAGGAGGAGGAGGAGAGAGGAGGAGGGGTAGGTAAGAGATCGACACTTAGCTGAGAAAAGAAGAAAGAAAGAAAGAAAGAAAAAGAGAGAGAGAGAAGAGAAGAGATCCTGAGCATTAAGAAAAAAAGCCTAAACAGAGAACGAAAGAAGAAAAAAGAGAAAAACAAGAGAAAAAAACGTACAATACCTCTCTTTTCTCTCACTATCTTTACATTCAAAGACAGAATTTTCTTACAAATGTTTAGAATCAAATTATTGTGGTAGAAACTAAGGTCAATGATAATTGCCAGCTTTGTTTCATGAAGCTGCCAAGGGAAGAAGCAGGGAGGATATGCGAGAATGGAAATGCCCGCGTGGGGTAAGAGGATCCAAGAGAGAGGAGGAGAGGAAGAGGGGTCACAGAAGAGAGCGAGAAGCGGAGAGGAGAGAGATACGAGAGAACACTTTAAAGAAAATGCCTTTATACTTATTATCCTCATGGTTTTTTTTTTACCTACCCACCCACCACCACACCATACACCACCACCACCACCACCACACCACCATCTCACTATCACGATAACACCATCATAACACCACCATCAACATCACCTAACACTTCATCTACCACAACTCACCTGTGGAAAATAATGAACACAAAACACACACTACACACACACAACACCGAAACAAGAAGCTAGAGAGAGGCACGATCAGAAAATACGTCTGAAGATGAGACCTGTCGCAGACGAGAAGAGAGAGAGAATGAGAGAGAGAGCACGAGAGAGTAGGGCCATCATAATATGTATGCATCACCTACCAATAAAAGAATAAAATTAAACACACAACTGCCTCTCTCTCGCGGTTACTCCCCCTGGGAGAGGCGCAGGGACGGCATCTAGAGAGCAGCGCCAGAGGAGAGAGCGAGAGAGACGCAATGAGAACGTCAGTTCATTCGCAGAGAAGAGATGAAAGACACGCTTTAGAGAGGCCCCCCTCAGAACGATGAACGCACCTACTCCTCCGAGAGGAGAAGAATGAAGCACGAAGAAGCAATAGAATATTCAAATGGTCATTTCCTTACCACCTAGACCACGAGTATTTCCAACTAAACCTCCTGCCTAGATACATCATTTAATCTCTCTACGTCTACTCTTTCTCTCCCTCTACTCACTCAAGCGTAACTAACTCTCACTCTACTCTACTCTCGCTCTAACTACTCTACTCTCTACTCTGCCAATGCCAATTTGCTCACTTCATACTTTACTAATTAATATCTCACATCACTTCCCTCACCATCAACCCTAATCTACCTTATCCCATTCCCCCATCCTTCCCCTTCCACCTCCCTCTACTCCTCTCATCTTTTCCACTTTCACCTATCCGCTTCCATTACCCTCCTCTCTCTCTCTCCTATCCCCCATCACCTACCCCCTTCCCCTTCCCTTCCCTCAACCACTCAACAATACGCGTAGGCCGAGCAGCAATATGCTTAAAAGCAAAATGTTCGATGTTAAACGAGCGTAATATGCGTAATAACGGTAACGGCGCAGAAGGACAGACCCGTAGAGAGGGAGGGATGGCGACCGAAGAGAGAGACGGCAAGAGAAGAGGGAATGCGAGCACGGAGGTGAGATGAGCGGGGCAGGGAGCAGGAAGGAAGGAGAAGAGTGGCGTGGGAAAAGCGATATAAGGCAGACGACTTGGAAACAAGGAAAGGGGGACTTGAGCGGGAGAGCGGTCGAACTTGTTTCCGCCGTTTAGACGAAAGGAGGGTTGACGAGGGAGATAGAAAGAGAGGGTGAGGTCTTTGAGGGCGTTAGAAGTGACGACGAAGCGAGTGACCGGGTGAGTTGACCCTACGAGGAGATGGATACGAGGAGATAGTGACCAGGAGTGACATGACGAGGAGATGAAAGAAGGCCGGCATGCATACCAGAAAGTGATGGGGGAGGTGATAGGAAGAGGAGAAGAGGCAAGAGGAACTTTTTTTCGAGAAGAGAGCGACAGAGCGGAGGTTATGAGGGAATAGCGGAGAAGGATAGCCGAAGGAAGGAAAGGAGAGGAAGGCAAGGAAGAAGGAAGGAAGGAAGGAAGGGCAAGGTGACGAGGGAGGCCGAAGGACATAGGAGGAAAACAATACATAAAGAAAGTGAACCACTTCGGACGCTCTTGATTTGCATTGTATATTCAAAAGGAGGCAATGAGATGAGACGGGATTGCAGAGATGAGAGCAGAGATCGACGCCAGAGATCGCAACCATGTGGGACCGAGAGATTAGAAGAGAGGACGAAACCCTTGACGAACGGGAGCAGGACGAGAAAGCCGCAACACGAGGAGAGAGAAGAGAGTAGAAAAGGAAGACGCCAAGAGACTGAGAGAGACATTTTACCTCTAATTTTCACTTTGCCATTAAACCTAAACTAAGGAAATTAAAAGCGAGTGTTAAAGCAAATAAAACATTCCTCTGCTCTGCTCTACCTCATCATCTCTCTCTCTCTCTACTCTCACTACTCTAACTCTCTCTCTCTCTACTCTACGTCTACTCTCTCCTGCTCTCTCATCTGCTCTCTACTCAACATGCATAAGTTATGCCTAGTGCTATGCAATTTAATAACACTGAACGCGCGCCGCACACACACACACACACACACACACACACATCATCACACACACACACACACACGTACAGTACGCATATAACCCTAAGAGTCCTACATACCACATTATACATGAATAACTTTGAACACACTTACATTCATACATACATAAATACTATACATACATAATAAGGAATACAGACCTCGTAGATGTAGTATTAAAACACAAAGACACACACACACACACACACAACACACACACACACACCTGATCTAATACACACCCGAACATACATACATACATACATAACATACACACAGCACTGATTAACATTGTTACCTGCACAACTTGACCCCTCCAAAATGCAAAACTCGACTTACATGAATACAATAACTATCCAAGTAACTGACTGACTCGCCTGCCGAAATGAATTGGTATTTGTTTAATGACTGAACTAGAAAAGACTGAGATAAACACAAAAAGAGAGGAGGAGTGAGGAAGTAGAGGAGGAGCCAGGCAAGGAGATTTGACAACATACAAAAGTATTATGAGTAAATAAAGAGCAAATAGTAAGATAACTGATCGACGTATATCTTTTTTCTTCCCTCCAGTCTGGTTCTATCCCTCTGTACCATGTAATCTTCCTAGACCTTCTTACACTCCTCCTCCTCCTCACATCCTCTCTAAGCCCTCCGCGCATCCTCCTTCCTCCTCTCTGAAACAATATGCTATACCTCTCACTCCACTCATTTCGTTATCATCTTTATCAACGTTCTTAGCTGCGTTTCTGGAATCTTTATTCCTTACTTGACTTATATATACCTCCTTCTTATTATATGCATGCTTACATATCTTACCTCCTTCCCTTATATCTATTTACATACTCCTCCTCGCCTACCCCTCTCCATTCTCCTCTTACCCTCTATTCAATTTTTCATAACACGATTCTACTCAATGTGCATACTCTCACTCCTATTCCTAACCTCTATCAAGTCCCATAACTCCTTACTTCGTCTTTTTTTACTACATCTCCTCCTCTCCTTCCTCCTCCCTTCCCCCATCCCTCTTCTATACTTAAACATCGCCCATTAAAAAATCGTTAAGAATATAAAGAGAAGACCATTATGTTAATTAAGGACTCGTCATCCCACTTAATTCGCTACGCTTAACTAACACTACACACACACAATACATACATACCAAGTTTCTTTTTACAATCTCTTTCAGTGCCGAGGACGCGAAAAAAATCGGAAATTAAGGGTGAGGGAAAATAAGGGAGCGAAAAAAGATATAGGAGGCCCCCCTCCCCCTAAAAAAGCGCGTGACGCTTACTCCATTGAGATACCCAGAATCTTAATGAGAAGGTTGAATGTTGTGGGCGTGAGATAATCCATGTAAACACCACACGATACAACACCCACACACACACACACACACACACACACACACACACACACACACACACACACACACAACCTGCGAGGCCACAACTTTAATCCACAGTATTAGTTTTTAACCTCAAGAATTACCTGTACTCACCTGATCTAAGTAACTCCCATTAGTCATACCTGCTCTGCACCTCAGCTCTATGTCATAAAGTATCCCCATTTCTTACTCTCTCTCTCTACCTCTACTACCTCTCGCTCTCGTACTCTCCTCTGCTACCCCCCCACCTGCTTCTCTCCTACTCTCATCTCTCTCTACTCTCTCTCCCTCAAAAGTTGGTAAACGGCTATATGACTTTATACTATTTTTTCCCGAGTTTAGTGACACTTCAGAAGGGTGGAAGCTCTAGAGCTCAGTCTAATGGACGCAACAAAGTGTCAATGATATTGGGACAAGTTCTCTCCTCCTTTTAGCTCATTTATTTTCTCGCTCTCTATTTTCTATCTCTTTTTCTACACTTTTTTCTTATACTCTCAGCCCTCTTAAGTCTTTGTAACTCACCCTCTTTCTATTTTGTACTCTCTTTTTTTTTTTTTTTTTACTCTCTACTCTCTCTTCATTCAGTCATTCCATGTCTGCTAGATGCAATAATGCTAGTAAGCGAGAAGCTGTAAGCGGGGAAGCCAGGCCGACAGACAGTGACGTTCGAGAAAATACAAAGGCTAGAGAAAGGAGGGACTACAGCCAACTTACTCTCGTATATAATGAGATTAGTGAATATGAACACCGCAAATGGAATACAAGGATATAGAAGACACAAAAAGAGAAAGAATAAACAAGTTAGTGAATAAGGTAATGTTCGTTTTTTACACACACGTCTACTAGTAATACTTCCCTTCTCCTCTCTCACCTAACTCCCTATACCTTCCCCACTCCCCCCTACCCCGACATTTACCCTCAAACGTCTCTTTCTAGCCCCTGTCCCTACCCTACCACCATAGAATAACAATTTAGTCAGCAGAATTCTAGCCTTCAATTTGATGATATTGTTGTGAGCACCGGCACTTTTTGAATGTCTAGCCCTCAATGAACGCCACACGCTACACGAAAACTACACAACACACACACACACAAACACACACACATCCCACACACACACACACACGACACACACACACACGCAGAATACACGCCGCTTAACTCTTGATTCCAACAATACTTTTTTTCTTTTTTTCTTCTTCCCTATTTCCTATCAAAAAAGCCACTTTACAATTAACTTCAGTGCTGCTGTTGCTGTGCTGTGTGTGTGTAGTGTGTCGCTGTCGCTGCTGTGTGTGTGCTTTATGTGTGTGCGTGGAGCTGTGATAGCTGTGTAGTAAGCATTACATTTGGTTCCTTCAATTACAGTCAATTTGCTCACCAAACCTCACCCACAACCTTTTCCCTTCTATCGCTTCCCACCCCTTGCTATCCCTCCATTAACACCCTCGCAGCCCACTCACTAACCTATACCATTCCTTCTGTATAACTCTTCTACTCCTATCACTTAATCGCCCTATATCTTAGCTGGAACATATATTCAATCAAGCTATAACTTTGATTCCGCATGCCTATAATTTTGACTCTCACTGCTATAATATATGAACACACAACATCTCACACTACAGCTATAATTCCTTTACCCTACCTAACTTTTACACTTCATTCTGTTCTAAACATTTTATTATAAACAATAACGCCTTAGACCATGAAACGTCTATTTATATACAGTCGCAAAAAGTCCGATAACATTATTATAAACTCTTCCTTTCTCTATACATTTTATATTACCCATTATCCATTCCGCTCGTATATTATTATCGATATCTTCTCGTGGCTACCCATGAAGTAGCTATGCAAGAAATTATTCTGAGCTAAGGCGTCCATGAACGCTCACATGCCAGGTGAATTGTGTCGTCAATTACCAGCCAAAAGCAGGATAAGCTGCACTCAAAGTAGAAGTCATTAGTTGCCTCCATGTGAACACTCATCTCCCTCTACTATTCCCCCACTCACTATGCCCTTTCTCTTACCGCTCTCTACGATTCCTATTCTCGTTTCCACTCCTCACCCTCTGAGTATGCATAGTATAACCTTTACTACTTACTCTCCCTTCACCATCCTATCATTACTACCTTCCTTCCTTACTATCCTCTCCTCTCTCTGTCACGAGAATGTTTACTTTCCTTTCCTTCCTCGTCTATCCATACTAACAACACACACACACACACACACACACACACACACCACACTCCCCCTATTTTCCCCCCCACAATACTACCTAATTCACACACTGTTCTATACCCCTATTCAATACCTCTCTCTCACTCTCTCTTCTCTACCTCTCTCCTCTAATCTCTCTCTCTCCTCTCATCTCTAATCATAACCTTATCCCATTACACATAAATCACTACTCATCATTCTTCTCTCAACCCTCCCTTTCACACACAACAAGCATGAACGTAAAAAGACAAATTACCTTTCAAAATAAACACTCAAATAAATCACAAATATATATATTAAATTAATAACCGTAATATTTTCAAACACACACACACACACACACACACACACACACACCCCCCAACCCCAAGAAGAGATAAGAAGCGCCAATAAATAAAGGTTATAGCAAAAGCTAATTACGTCCAAACTACATAAAGCATGCTACCTAACCACTCCCATCTTCACATACATACATACACACTTACTACCTAGTGTTGCCCCTTCTCTGGCACTGAGTCGCAGCTGCGAAAGTATGAGAAGCTAACACAGCGAGCGACAGACGAGCCGACATGCAACATATTTAATGCATTATGGCCGAATCACCTCTATAGTCTTGAAAATCATCCGCACAGCTACTGCAAGGAAGAGCAGACGATGAGACGTCGCATGGTATCTGGCGACTTATAAAGGTGTTGTGATCAGGTGTTGTGTGGCGAGGGCCGGCAGAGGGTCAGCAAATGAATTTTCGTAAGAGAGATGAGAGCCAGAGGCAAGGAGACCGGAGATGACGAGAGAGCAGCAGAGACGGAGAGAATCAGTAATGAAGAGAAGATGAGAGACGAGACGAGAAAGAGAGAGTGGGGAGGGGGTATAGTTAGAGGAAGTTTGGAGCGCCCGAAGGAAGAGAATAGAGAAGCGTTGGTTAAAGTTAGCAAACGAGCTGGATAAAGCAGAGAGAAAGAAAAGTAAGAAAAAGAGAGTAAAGAAAGGAGATAAAAAGCATAAGTGAAAGAAGAGCATGTGAGGTGGCCGACCAAAAAAGTAAAAAAAGAAAGGCAAAACCCAATGAAAGCACCAAACAACAGATCGGAAGTTAGGAAAGATATGAAATGACCAAATAAAAATGCATAAATGTTTGCCAGTCTTATATATCTTATTGCTCAACATTTTTTATTGCATAATATATTAGGAACTAGCAATCATTTCATTAATAAATATAATCTAATATAAACTTACTCACCAAAATACAATACAATAATAATAATAATTAATAACAAATACAGAAAATATATGGGAACTTCAAACCAACACACACACCACCACAGAAACAAAAGCAGATGTATGCCTAACTACTTATGCATCCCTTCCGTAATCTCACACTCCTCTCCCCTCCTATCTCCCATTCCCCCTTCCACTCCCCCAACTTCGCATTGCTACCCACCCCGACAGAATCGAAAGAATGAAGCTACGACATTCTTGAGGTGGCGGCGAGCCCGAGAGAGGGTGAGGGCATCATTTCAGCAAGAGCGGATACTTGCCGTCAGACGCCAGACAAACAGACCAATGAGTGCTCTTAGTATAGTGGCGAGATGCCTTCCACACTTAGAGAGGAGGCGAGGAGGAGGCCGAGCGGATCAAGTGTTTTAACAAATCTTTTTATCATCCACCAAAATCTAGCTAAATAATAACGAGAGTGCGTCACTTTAATGTATTATTAGTAGTAGTAAATGACAGTTAGTATAGCTAGTAGTAAGTAGTAGTTAGTAGTAGCTAAGTAGTAGTAACCTCCCCCCCCCCCCCCCGAAAAGTAAGCAGCCGAGTATGTGAGTTAGAGTAGTATTTAAGTTAAGTAGCTAGGACTAACACCTACCAATAAACAACACTATATCATGGTTCTATCACTCTATCCACCAAAACATTATTTCACAACTTTAATTAATACATTCATCATAGGAAACAGGAAGGCCGTAAAATATCACTATTAGAACAATCCCCTCCCTTTCTCCCTAACCTCCGTCCTTTCTACCCTCTTAACCTAACCTTCTCATTCGTCCTTTCTCTTCTCCCTTAACTATCCTATCCTCCACCATTCAATCCATCCATTCCGCTCCTCCCTTCCTTCTTTCTCATCCCTCCTTTTCCTCTCTTCCATCCATTCCTTCCTACTTCAAACCTTACTTGTTTTCTTCATCCTTCCGCTCTTCTATCCTTTCTTCTATCACTTAACCATAGGACTTCCTTCCTTACCTTCCTCCTTCATCATTCATCAGTCTGCGATACCCAAGCCTTAGTGAAAGAACATGGCCATTATGTTCTCTAAGGGATATTTAAAAGTAGCAAGGATGCGATAGATGAGCCTACTTATAGTCCACGAGCTAAATACGCAGCCATAACTACTCATCACTAAACTACTGCACTACTACATACTACTACTACTACTCACTACTACTCCAGCTTTACCTCTCCTGCCTACCACCACCATACACCACCACGCCACATCCCAAAAAAGAAGTCCACAACACAATACTGAGACTAATAACCACTTTATATTTTCATGAATAAGACTTTAAAAATAATATACCTTTAATACACCCCCCCCAAAACCTACTATATTATATTTACATAGATTAAAAGCAGAGACGAGCATGCGACTAGATACTTATAAAGACCCCAGACAGTAGAGATAAGTTTTACCTGACACTACTAATGCAGACAAGCGAGAGAGTGATGGAGTAAGAGAGGAGGGAGTAGGCAGGAGGAAGGAGGAGGAGGAGACAGACCAGAGAGGATGAGAAGGAGGAGAGAGGTAGAGCGGAAAGAAATACTTTAAGCGCAGAGAAAGTACTGGTGCAAGGATAGGCGAGGTGTATGGCATGAAGATGGCGAGCGCGGAGGAGGATATATGGTGTGCCCTAAGGAGAGAGATGCAATGAGGAGAGGGGAAGGAGAGAGCAGACGTGTAGTTGAGAGATTGATAGAAGAGGCAAGAGAGAGCGACGGATGTAGAGAGAAGAATTCATTGGAAAATGGATGGAAATGAGAGAGAGAGACGAGAGCAGAGAAGGAGGCAGCGGTGCTGAGAGTGGTAATGCGAGTAAAAAGATTAAAAAAACAAAGAAAATCAAAGCGAAACCAAAGAAATAAAAGAAAAACGAAAAAAAAGAAAAGCACAAAGAAAAGAAAAAGGACAGAATAAAAGAAATAGAAGAAAAAAACAAGAATGAAAGAACAAGCAAAGAAAAACAACAATCTGAACAGGCCAGACAAAAGACCAGAAACCAACACACACACACACACACACACACACACACACACACACAGATGATAGAGTCGAGAGAGAGACGGATCGAGATCGACAGCTTATGAGAGGAGTGAGATTGCACCCCATACTGAAGATTAAGGAAAGTGAATGGCGAGAGACCAAAGGAGACCAGAGAGAAGAGAGGACGCGCGAGACGAGAGAAAACAAAGAACGACAAGAAACGAACAAGAGCGTGTAACCCAAAACAGTAAAAACAACAACAAAACAAGCAAATATAAGTTTTATCGAACACAAAACAGCTTCAGCCTCCTCCCATTAAAAAAACCCTAAAAAATATGTTTTACCTTGCTCTTTTTACAACAGTCTTTAATTATGCCCCCTATACGTCCCCTCATAATCACCCTTACCGAACCTCTGTAGTCCCACTAATCTAAAATATAGCCTGACTTCCCAACTAAGAAATCACCTCCGACTTCGTAATAAACTAGTAGCTATAATGTTCCCTAATTGCCTACCTAACTGACTTCATAACATAAAACTATATTTCACCTAATTAACCTTACCTCGGCATCACCTGTCCCCTGTGTGGCTACTGCAAATCGTGCACTACACCTTGCTTCTTCATAGTTCCCCAGTGATGTTCCGATGCCACCTTCCCCTCTCACCTGACCCTACCTGCATTAATCTAGGACCACACTTGACCTATACAATAAACATAAAAAACAAGCCGCAATACTCCCAACAAAAAGAGGACATAGTAGCAAGTCAAAGCCAGCTAACTAATAACATACGAAGCAAACACAAACAATGAAGAATGATAGTAGATAGTTATATACAAAAACCTAACTCCAACCAAACCTAATACCACATCTGTGTACTCCAATATAACAAACACAACAGCGAATGGGGATGTGAATGAGACAGCGGCACACCACCCCCCCTCCATACACACGCCTGTCACCCCCACTTAGTGACATTCAGGATAGGCCGCACAGTAAAGATTCAGCTAACACACCACAAGAAGGCTGGGGAGACTGGGGGGGGCTGTTGGGGGGGGTGCGGGGGGGGAGGAGTAAGGGCCAGAGGAGGACAATACCGTCCTGGTGAACGCTCAACTACATCAAACCTCGTGACGCTAATGTTAAGTGTCGCTAGTCGGGTGACGTCATGGAGCGATAATAAAATATAGCTCCGCCCCTATGCTGACTACCGCTTTTTTTCCATCGAGTTTCGGGAGAGTGCGTTAGGTACGAGTGTCACGCGACACACAACACACACACACACACACACACCACACAATACACACACACACACACACCACACACACCACGTCACTTAGAATCCTTCAGGCCGCCACGCTTCAGGAAAAGAGAGAAGGAAAGAAGAGGAAGATGCGAAGCAAGAGCGAGAAGAGGAGATAAAAAGCCTAGGACAATGGGCCGGACAAGCCATGCATTATAGGGACAAGGAACCAGCAAAGAAGAGATGTACGAGGAGGAGGAGAGAGAGAGGAGAGAGGAATTACATTGAGCTATTTCTGCAGGAGGAGTGAGACACAGAGGAGCCGAGCGAGGAGAATAGAAATCAAAATAAATACTTAAAAACATACCGAGAACACGTCATATCTTAGTCTTTCCTCAAAGCCATGCAAGACGTGACTTAGGTGAAAGCTACAAGTCAAACAATGTCACCCCCTAAGCCGCTCACCCTCTTACGAGGAATACATTGAGAGGATGCGAAGATCGACAGAGAGGATTGACCCCCAATACACCTTAATAAAGTGACCCCTTTATAGTCTCACCCTTTAAAAGAAAACTAACGGTAAAGAAAACGGCAAACGGGCCTGCAAATTATTAGAACGTAAAAAATAGTCGTAAAAAATACAAGTAGGGTAGAACATCTAATTATAGAAGGCAAATTCTCAAGGCGATTCGTAGAAAATAGAAATGAGCTTCGAATTTTCTGACAATGATGACAGTCTGAAAGAAATGAGAAAGATTAATTACTTATAAACTAGCCTCTATTAACAAATAATTAATCCTCCTCTCTCCTCCATACATACCTCCCATCTTCCCTCACTACCTAGCAACGGTGGCCACTAAGAAACAATCTCCTCCCTGAGCTTAAAGTATCTCCTCACATCACTCCAAACTCCTACTCCCCAGGGGATAGAGAGACATAACAAAAATAGCGTGTCTCATTACC
>JAPQNM010000039.1:10511318-10523818 GCA_029783475.1 Metacarcinus magister
GAGAGAGAGAGAGAGAGAGAGAGAGAGAGAGAGAGAGAGTGGGGGGGGAGGAGGAGGGGAAGGCAGAGTCGAGAAAAATTGAGGGAAACTTAGATTGAATGAATGGAAAGAGATGTGAGGAAAAAAATATTCCTCCACATTTGCAAGCGGAATCAATATCTTCTCTCTTTCATTCCCTCCCTCCCTCTTCTCCTTCTCTCTTTCATTCCCTCCCTCCTCCTCTCTTTCTCTCTTTCATTCCCTCTCTCACCTCCTCTCCTTCATTCCCTCCCTCCCTCCTCTCTTTCTCTCCTTCCCTCCCTCCTTCTTTCTTTCTCTTTCCTTTCGTCCTTCCCTCCCTCCTTCTTTCTGTTTTTTATTACCCGTCCTCCATCTCATACTCTCTCTCTCTCTCTCTCTCTCTCTCTCTCTCTCTCTCTCTCTCTCTCTCTCTCTCTCTCTCTCTCTCTCTCTCTCTCTCTCTCTCTCGCTTTGTCGCTCTCAGATCATTTGGAATTAACGGCCGAGTGGTAAAAGAGAAAGAGAGAGAGAAAGAGAGCGAGAGAGAGAGAGAGAGAGAGAGAGAGAGAGAGAGAGAGAGAGAGAGAGAGAGAGAGAGAGAGAGAGAGAGAGAAAGAGAGAATATGTTGATAACTGACCTACCTTAACATACTTTACAGTCACTAATACTCTCTTTCTCTCTCTCTCTCTCTCTCTCTCTCTCTCTCTCTCTCTCTCTCTCTCTCTCTCTCTCTCTCTCTGTCTTTCTATCTGTCTATCTTCCAAGGGAGAGAGAGAGAGAGAGAGAGAGAGAGAGAGAGAGAGAGAGAGAGAGAGAGAGAGAGAGAGAGAGAGAGAGTCTTGAGGTAAACACAAATTAGTACTTTCTCTAACTTCTTTATTCTTGTTCCTGTTTTTTTTTATTATTATTTTCTTATTCGACTTTTGCTGGAAACTGGAAACTGGAAACTTGTCTTAATGGAAAATAATACACACTTGTTTCCATAGCTTGTCACTCTTGTATTGTTATTATTATTATTATTATCTCTCTCTCTCTCTCTCTCTCTCTCTCTCTCTCTCTCTCTCTCTCTCTCTCTCTCTCTCTCTCTCTCTCTCTCTCTCGCTCTCTTTATTAGTCTGCCAAATTAGACTCAAAGGAAACGAGGCTATTGTCAGAATTACTCTTCTTTTATTTTGTTTTTCTTTTCTCACTCTCACTCTCTCACTCTCTCTCTCTTTATTTTCTCTTTAATTTGGGTTTAATGTGCTGCAGGTGTTATTGGCTTCATAGATATTAAGTTTTGTTTCCTTTCTTTCTCGTTTCATTTTTTTATTCATATTGAGAAGTTTTAGTAATTCTTTAAGTTTATGAAAATTTGATCTAATATGTACTTTTTTTTTGTATTTTCGTGTTTTTTGTTTTGTTTACCTTACCTTAGTTTACCTGGTCGTGTTGATTGATTGAGTGAGGCCTTGTAGAGTACCTGTGTTTACCTGTGAGCCTCTACCTGTCTTCACCTTACCTTGCATCTGTCCATCTCACCTTTCTGTTACCTGTAATGCTAATTAGATGACACCTTTCCAGCTTTTTGTATGTGTGTATGTATGTGTGTGTGTGTATGTGTGTTTTTTGTTTATTCTCTTACCTGCTAATAACTTTCTTGCTTAATCTTGATCCTGATTGGTTAAACATTCTTGATATCTTGATTAGATCTTACTTTTTTTAATAACTTTACAAAATCTTTCACTCACTTACTTTGCATCTCGATCAGAACTCCATTATTTGATCTTTTTGTCTTCATGGAATTTGAGTTTTATCTGTATTTTCTTTTGACTTTCTTAACTGGCCAATCACAAGCTAGGACTATCGTGGGATCAGCCAATGAAAATAATCTAAACAAAAACTTTTAACTCCCCACCTTTGAATCTTCATTAAACTTTGACTTTTTCTAAGTTTTATTGTATATTCATGAAAGAACTTTATAATGTGATTTTTTTTTGGGGGGGTATCTTAATTAAACCTCAACTTTTCTACCTTAATTATTACGTACGTACACTACCTGTAACTTTCTCACCTGCATGTCTCCATTAAGCCTTCACCTGCCTCCTCCATTACCTCAGTCACGCTAAGTCCTAATCACCTTGAACTCAACGTGACAAAACACACACACACACACACACACACACACACACACACACACACACACACACACACACACACACACACACACACACACACACACACACTTATTTCCTTAATGTCTATAGTAAAAATAATAAATGACAGCAAACAAGCGTGTTGCGCACTGTGGACCGGAATTTCGTGGAGGAAAAGTATTATTTATCAGAACTTTTGTGCAACTATTAGAAAGTTTGTGTCATAAAGTGGCCTAAGTTACCAGAGTGGGTGAGGGGAAAGAGGGGATAGGAGAGGGGAGAGGGGGAGAGGGGTACAAAGCTGTCTTATTTTGGCGGTTTCAAATATTTTTTTTATTTATTTTTTAGTTGTATTATTATTATTATTATTATTATCATTATCAATAGTAGTAGTAATAGTCATAGTAGTAGTAACTTTTTAGTACTACTTTTACGTACAGTGGGTGACCTCCCTTACATATAAATAATAATAATAATAATAATAATAATAATAATAATGATAATAATAACAACTAATAGAGATCACTTAAGACCTTTCTCTCTAAGCTAACCATCCAGTCTTGAGTAGCACTGTCTTGCCTCCAGCCACCTTACCCTCAAGACAACAAGGGACTGAACCCAAGCCATACGGTGACCCCCAAACAATAGACTGACCTTCATATGACCTCCAATCGCCCTTATATCATTCATCGACCACCCAATGACCTCCCAAGCTATTTATTGAGCCCTTACAGTGTCCCTCTGACCGTTAGGGTTCAACATTAATGACTTTTTGAACCTCTATCTCAAGGTCATTTTTTTTTGGTAGAAGAAAAATAGAAGGGAAAATTTAAGGTAAAAAAATGAAAAGCGTATTATTATATTATTACTTATTCCTGTGATCATTAGTGACTTGCATGTTAAGGTGACCTGGTAATGAGGGGAGAGCATAGGTAATACTTCCTAATACTACTTATGAGGAGAAATTTTTCTTTTTAAGCTGGTGGGAGGGAGAGGAAGGCAAATAAAACACGGTGGAAAATATGTGAAAGTCTTTCTCGCGGGGTTTTTGTTCGGTGGCTTGAAGGGAAAATGTATATGTTAGTATATTAAAAAGATACACGATATGGCGGAGTGGGAGGGAGGAGGAGGAGTGGGATTGGGAGAGGAAGGGAGGAAGGGAGAGAGAAAAAGAGGCAAGGGGAAAAAACATTTGCAGAAACATTTGAACATTTAATGGTATAATAGATCATGTTGACGTGTGTGTGTGTGTGTGTGTGTGTGTGTGTGTGTGTGTGTGTGTGTGTGTGTGTGTGTGTGTGTGTGTGTGTGTGTGTGTGTGTACGGGCCGCCCTCTTTGATACAACCACAGCTATGATTGCCGCTAGCTGCTCCCCGCCACAGCATCTGATCATCTGCGAAGCATCAAAGTTGACGGAGCTCAGCCCACTACGCCCACCCACACCCACCCCACTCATCTCCCACTCACCCCTTCATCCCCCATCCAATCCCACTCATCCCCACCCATCACTAAACCAACCAGTGATGAGAGGGACAACTTACCAATGAGAACCATAGGATACATCACTCAGAACATAACAACCAATCACAACGCACTTCCATACCTCGACCAGCGAATCGGAAAGCAGGAAGGAAAATTCCACCAATCTCAGGTCTGGGAAAGAGTTTGGAAAGTAAAACCGGCGAGTCAGAGGCGAGGAACTTGATGGAACCGCCAATCAGAAACGGCCACGGTCAGTTCTTAGCCAATCCGCGGTGAGATTCAGCGCGAGAGAGAGAATTGAAAGCTTAATTAGGTTTTGCAGGAAATGGACCGGCCGTCAAGAGAGAGAGAGAGAGAGAGAGAGAGAGAGAGAGAGAGAGAGAGAGAGAGAGAGAGAGAGAGAGAGAGAGAGAGAGAGAGAGAGAGAGAGTATTTTTGTATATAACTGTAATATATGTACGAATAACCACGTCTCTCTCTCTCTCTCTCTCTCTCTCTCTCTCTCTCTCTCTCTCTCTCTCTCTCTCTCTCTCTCTCTCTCTCTCTCTCCCTCGCACACACACACACTCGCACTCATGTACCTTTTTCACTGAATTAAGCTCACTGAACCTTTCATCACATTTCCAAACTTTTTTCCATCCTTTTTTTTTTCCTCCCTCCCTTTCCCCTCTTTCCTTTTCTCACTTTCTCCACAACACAGCCCGCGTCACGCCCAGAAGCCCACTATATCAGGGTTATGGAGCGCTGTGCTGGAAAGGTCAGGCTGCTTATAACAATATGTGCGTATATATGTGCGTACAATAGAGATGTGTGTACGTGTATGTATGTATGTGTGTACGTGTGTGTTGGAGATCGGTAGCGTGAGTTTCGAGTGGGTTGAGTGTGTGGTGTGTGTGTGTGTGTGTGTGCTTTGCGTGCCTAGAGATGGCTGTAGGATTCTGGAATGTGATGGAATGGATACAAAACCTGGAATGGGGTGTAGCGGTAGCGGAGTGGGCTGGAGTGGGCTCGAGTGGGCTGAGTAAGTATATAAGTGATGGAGTGGGCTGGAAGGTAACATAGAGTACGAAGGGAAAGGGAGGGAGTGTGCTGGAATGAGATGCAATGAGGCTGGAAGTTAGCAAGTTGGCTGGAATGTAGTCAAATGATTCTGAATGGAGCTGGAATGAGGCTGGAACCTAAAGCGTGGATTGGAATGAGTCTGCAACGAGTTTGGAATCAATTGAGTGGATAAAAATGAGTCTGGAATGGTGGTGCTGGAAATAAGGGAGTAAGTAAAAATGAGTCTGGAATGCTGCTGGAAGGAAGGGAGGGAGTGCTGGAAATAAGATAATGGGTAGAAACGAGTCTGGAACGGGCCTGAAGGAAGGGATTGGGTGCTGGAAGGGAGGAAGTAGATAAAAACGAGTCTGGAAAGGGGCTGGAAGGAAGGGAGGGAGTGCTGGAAACAAGATAATGGGAAGAAACGAGTCTGGAATGGGGCTGGAAGGAAGGGAGTAGATGGAAACGAGTCTGGAAAGGGGCTGGAAGGAAGGGAGGGAGTGCTGGAAACAAGATAATGGGAAGAAACGAGTCTGGAACGGGGCTGGAAGGAAGGGAGTAGATGGAAACGAGTCTGGAAAGGGGCTGGAAGGAAGGGAGGTATAGGAGTGAGTCTGGAACGAGGCTGGAAGTAACGGAGTGGGCTGGAGTGCGTGTGGAGTGGTTGGAGTTACAGGAGAGGGCGGCAGGAGGGTAACTAACGCCGGCCTTACTAAAGCTGACCTTCTTGACCTAAGCGACACGGGTGAGGCACTATCTACTCCCTTGACACTCCCCTTACTTTACCTCCAACTCCCCTCACTTCCCATGTCTTCCCTCACTGCCCTCACCTCCCCTCCTTCCCCTCACTCCTATCAGCCCGTCAGTCCCTCTCTCCCCTCACTCCTCTCAGTTTCTACTCCCCTTACTTTCCCTCATCTCACCTCACTACTCCTCTCAGTCCCCTCAGTCCCCCCCAAGCGCCTTGCACCATCACACCTCCCTTCTCTCTCTCTCTCTCTCTCTCTCTCTCTCTCTCTCTCTCTCTCTCTCTCTCTCTCTCTCTCTCGACCATCCCCAAACCCCTGTTACTCTCCACTTCCCCTTGTCAACATGCCTTCTCTCTCCCCTCTCTCTCTCTCTCTCTCTCTCTCTCTCTCTCTCTCTCTCTCTCTCTCTCTCTCTCTCTCTCTCTCTCTCTCTCTCTCTCTCTCTCTCTCTCCTCACCCTCCTCTCCCTCCCCCAATCCTCCACTCTTATCTCTCTACCTCCTTCCTCCCCTTCACTCTCTCTCTCCCTCTCTTCTGCTTTAACACTTCTCTCTCTCTCTCTCTCTCTCTCTCTCTCTCTCTCTCTCTCTCTCTCTCTCTCTCTCTCTCTCTCTCTCTCTCTCTCTCTCTCTCTCTTCATCTCATCTGTGACTCACGCCTTACACTCTTTTCTTGACACACACACACACACACACACACACACACAACACACACACACACACACACACACACATACACGTACACACACCTTTACCTGCCAGTGTGTTTACCTTACATATCACCTTGTAATAATTGGAACACACCTGTGACTGGCCTCTCCTCGAACACCTGTAAACACATACCTGATATATCTTGATACACCTTTACACATCATACCCTCTCATTCCCTCTCCACTCATTCCCTCTCCAGTCATTCCCTTCCCACTCATTTTCCTCTATCACTCTTTCATCACATCGTCTTTGCCTTCCTTCTTTCCTTCTTATTTTCCTTCCTTCCTTCTTTCCTTCATTAATTCCATTTGATAATTTGATTCTCTTCTTCTTTTGTTCATTAATTGTCGTCTTTCTTCCCTCAAATTTTTCTTCCTTCTTTCTTCCTTCTTATATTCATTCATTCACTAGGTCCTTCTGTTCCTTTCTTCCTTCCTTCCTTCCTTCCTTCCTTCTGACCCTTTCTGTACTCTTCCCTCTTCCCATTCTTACCCATTTCCTTCCCCTATCTTCCCTTCCCTTTCTCTCTTCCTATTTCCTTCCCCTTTCCTCCCCTTTGCTTCCCTTCTCTACACCTGGGTTCAAATATTAATTACTAACTGATTGGCATAATTATTACCTGTCCATCAGATCCTTCTTGTCTGATTGTACGTGGAGAGAGAAGTCTATTGTGGTGGAACTTCTATCTCCTTCTCTTCCTTCCTCCCTTCCTTCATTCCCTCCTTCCCTTCCTTCCCTCCTTCCGTCCATCGCTCTCCTCCATTTTCTATCCATCTATCTATCCCATTAATGTTTTTTTTTTATATTAATGGGGTTTATTAGTTCTTTTTATTCTCTCTCTCTCTCTCTCTCTCTCTCTCTCTCTCTCTCTCTCTCTCTCTCTCTCTCTCTCTCTCTCTCTCTCTCTCTCTCTCTCTCTTTCTTTCTCATTACAAGAACTGTAATTTTGCTCCCAAAGAAACTCTCTCTACTCTATTTTTTTTCCCTTTTTCCCTCTCTTTATCTCTCCCTTTGTCTCCTCCTCCTCCTCCTCCTTTTCCCTTTGACTGGCTGACTGACATTCCTCCACTAACAGTTGAGGAGGAGGAGGAGGAGGAGGAGGAGGAGGAGGAGGAGGAGGAGGAGGAGGAGGAGGAAAGAAGAAGAAAGACACCTAATAAAAGAAAAAGAAAGAGACAGTAATGAGCGTACATATTTTTCTCTATCTCACTTTCTTTGTTTGCTCTCTCTCTATCTTTTTTTCTCTCGTTAAATCTTTTGTATTTTTCTTGTTTCGTTTCTATTTTTTTTTTCCCTTTATCCTTACCTTTCCTTACCTTTACCTCCTTCTCTTCCTTCCCCTCTTCCTCCTCCTCCTCTTCTTGTGGGTCCCGGGTGGCTCAGTGGTACAATCTATAAGTATAAGTTCTATTAGTTGTGAGTTCAATCCTGGCTCACGTCGGCTTCTTGGTGAGAGGGACAGCGCTCTCTCGTTAACCCTAGCAGAATCATATCGTCTATAGTTACCTAGCTTGGAGGAGTTATTTAATCTCCTTTAATCTCCTCCTCCTCCTCCTCTCACTCCTCACTCACTCCTTCCATATATATACCCTTATTTACCCTTACAAAACCTCACTACCTTTTCAAAACACGACAAAAACCCACACAACATTCCCCTCTTCTCCTCATTACACGCCTTTCTCCCCTCACCTACACTCCCTACGCCGCAGGTGACACCCCCACGACAGGTAACCGAGCAAGGTACTAATTGGTCTCGTTCACCACCTGTATGATTATTATTCTTGGGGCTTAATCGTGTAGCGTCTGGCAGCCCGGCAGGATAAGCTCCACCTCTAAATTGTCGTACTTAAGCTAATAACTTGATTTGCTGAGAGAAGTGTAATTACGAGAGAGAGAGAGAGAGAGAGAGAGAGAGAGAGAGAGAGAGAGAGAGAGAGAGAGAGAGAGAGAGAGAGAAAGAGAGAAAGAGAGAGAGAATGGTAGTGGTGGTGGTGGTGCGTCCAGAAGTTTGTCAAAAGCCACAACTCAATTATGCAAAACAGCAACACCTCGTCACAGCTTGAGTGCCTCCGTTAGGTGTTGAGGACCAAGGACACTCCAGGACACCAACACTTCCAACACATGGGCGCCAGTATCACAGCAGCACCATGTAACGCTTGCCAAACACATTAGGAAGACTTTTCATGCTGACTAAAAACCCGCAACACAAGGTAACACTTCATAAACACACTAGTGGCTTTGTAACACACTAGAAACACTTATGAGGCTACTTAGGAACACACAGGTAATATGCAACACTTAAAAAACACATCAGGGAGATTTAACACACCAGCAAATGCAACAAGAAGCCTCGCAACACACTAGGAGCAACACAAACACCATTGCAACAACCTACCAACTCGTTACTGAACTTGCAACACTTAAGAAATACCTCAAATCTGGAACACTCAACACACACGGATCTGCAACACACTAACAACACTCAAACACACACACACACACACACACACACACACACACACACACACACACACACACACACACACACACCATTCAAACACCAGGAAGCTATTATGTTAGTGTGTGTGTGTGTGTGTGTGTGTGTGTGTGTGTGTGTGTGTGTGTGTTTGTGTGAGGGGAGGAAGGAGGTGGAGGAAGGGGAGAAGGGGAAGGGACAGAAGGAGATGAGGGGAAGTGGTTTGCATGAGTATGTTTGACAGACAGAAAGGGAAGGGAAGGGAAGGGAAGGGAAGGGAAGGGAAAGGGGAGACAGGAAGGGAATTTGGGTGAAGTGGTGCTTGAAGTGGTTTGTGGTAGCGTGGGAATTTTCATTGTGGCGTGGGAATTTATATTGTGGCGTGGGAATTTTCATTGTAGCGTTGAAGTGCGTTGAGGTGGCATGTGTAGGGGGAGGGGAGGGATTGACTTACTGGGGTGGGGGTGAGGGGAGTAAGGGGTTATGTAGCATCTTTTTATATGTAAGGGGAGATAAAGGGGGGTCAGGAGGGGCAAAGGGGGCAAGGGGGGTAGGGGGGGCAAGGGGGTAAGGGGAAGAATCATAGTGCTGGAAATGTACTGGAAATATGACTCTTGTTTCCATGGCAGAAGTGGCGTGTTAAGTGGTAGGAGTTGATTTTTATTCTCTCTCTCTCTCTCTCTCTCTCTCTCTCTCTCTCTCTCTCTCTCTCTCTCTCTCTCTCTCTCTCTCTCTCTCTCTCTCTCTCTCTCTCTTTGTTGACTCTTGGAAATCTTCGGCGCAAGTCACACAGAAGCGAGAAAGTGTGCCAATAGTTCTCCTCCTCCTCCTCCTCCTCCTCCTCCTCCTCCTCCTCCTCCTCCTCCTCCTCCTCCTCCTCCTCCTCCTTCTTTTTCTTCTTCTCCTTCTTTTGCCCTCTGGCTCATTTTATTTCTTTCTCTGCTACTCGTAGTTCTTCTTCTTCTTCTTCGTTCTCCTATTCTTTATTTTACATCTTCATTTTCTTCTCATTTTCTTCTCTCTTCCCCTATTCTCCTTTGCGTTATTCTACTTCCCCTTCTTTATTTTTTTCTTTATTTCTTTTACTCCTCCATACGTACGTTTATTGTTAGGTTTTCTTTTCCTTTCTTATTTTTATTTCTCTTCCTCCTCCTCCTCCTCTTCGTTCCTGTCTTATTTAGCTCCTTTTTCTCTCCTTTTTTATCTAATTTTCTCCTCCTCCTCCTTTCTCATCCTTTGTCTTCCTCTCTTTTCTCTCAAATTGGTTTCCTTCTCCTCCCTTTCCTTCATCTGTCTTTCCTTCCTCCTACTTTATTTTTTCATTTGTTTCCCTATTACTTTCTCAACTCCTCTCCTTCATTCTTCATTCCCTTCCTTTCTTTCTTTCCGTCCTATTTCCTCATCCTGCTATTCCTCTTCCTCTTCATCTTCATCCATTTCTTTGCAATCATACTCTGTTATCTGGCACTAAATCTCTTCCTTCTTCCTGTTCCTCCTCCTCCTTCTTCCTACGTGGACAATTTTTCAGCTGTAACCTCCCCCCTCCCCCGATCCCCCCCAAGGTACATATCCACGCCACTAAACACTCCACAAAATTTGATTTCTAGAGTAGTTACCCTTCTAAATAGGCCTAAAGTTGATTTTTCCAGTTGGCTAATAGAAATTTCCTTTTTTTTATTATTTTGCTGTTGCTAGTTGAGCCTCGACCCTAGACTGACTGACTGACTGACTGACTGACTGACTGACTGATTGACTGACTGACTGGTAGAAGATATATTAGTGTGCAGACAAGGCGACTTAGCATAGATTTACATGGACGAAATACCAATCGGAAGTTTATCAATAACGAAACATGTATGTAGAGAAACTTCACGGTCCGTTGGTTTATGTATGTGTGTGTATATGTGTGTGTGTATGTGTATGTGTGTGTATGTGTACGCAGAGACAGCACGTGTTAGAACAATAATATGCAGATGAGAGGCGGCAGTAAGGTTTATAGTGTTAACAAAACTGCCAGAAATAACACCAACCAACCTTCTGTTACTAGCTGTGTGTTGGGGAAGCGATGCCAAGGCACGTTAGAGCAAGATGTAACAGTGAAAGTAATGTGTTGCGAGAGCCATGTGTTGCGAGGGCCATGTGTTGCGAGGAAAAAATATGATAACTTGAGTCTAGATTCGATTACTGCTAAGTTGTGTTGTTACTGAAGAAGAAACACACTTAAGGGTACAAAAACACACTGCAACACAAAACTGAAACACAATACCAACTCTGCAACACACTACGAAAGAGAGAGAGAGAGAGAGAGAGAGAGAGAGAGAGAGAGAGAGAGAGAGAGAGAGAGAGAGAGAGAGAGAGAGAGAGAGAGAGAGAGAGAGAGAGAGAGAGAGAGAGTAAGAGAGAGCAGTGTTTACATATAACTTAGAACATACGTAAGGGTTAAGGAAATAACAAGGATTATTTTGAGCACAAGGCAACGAACGTAGAATAAACACGAGAGAGAGAGAGAGAGAGAGAGAGAGAGAGAGAGAGAGAGAGAGAGAGAGAGAGAGAGAGAGAGAGAGAGAGAGAGAGAGAGAGAGAGAGAGTAATGAGGTTAAAGTTCCATTAATCATTAACATCATTAGTCCTGCATAGAGTAATGACTGAGGAAAATTATGCTACAAAGTTGAGGATGTTAAGGAAATAAAGACCATACCAGCTTCTTGAGAGAGAGAGAGAGAGAGAGAGAGAGAGAGAGAGAGAGAGAGAGAGAGAGAGAGAGAGAGAGAGAGAGAGAGAGAGAGAGAGAGAGAGAGAGAGAGAAAGCACATACATACTTCCTATATCATTATCTTTATTTAGTTACATATTTAAAGTTAATAAACAGTATACATAAACACTCATTAATTCACTATCATACATTTAAACCTAATAGAACCACATATATAATAGCGATGTTTTTTTTTTTTTAAGTCTTAGGATATATCTATACTTCCAATAACAAACTCAATGAGCGAAAAAGAAAGAAAAAAAGAAAGAAAGAAAGAAAAGTGTAGACTGGAATAGAACAGAACACAAACTTAGTGATTCCTTTTTTCTTTTTTCTTTTTTAATCGTTCGTCCTTTTTCGTTCCTTTTTACGTGGCTCGGTAATTTTTTTTTATTTATTTCTATCTTTTTTTTTTTATGTGTTCGACTCGGCTCACAGACACATCCTAACTGACCTCATCTTTTCCCGCCAGATTTTACGCATTGGGTTCGTTCCTAGCAAGATACTCAAGTTTACACACGTCCGTCCTAACAATGCAAACTAATAGGCCTTTCCTTAACACTTATATATATAAAAAAAAAGCCCAAACTGACCTTTTCAACTCGACACAAGGATCAAAACGCAATAAAATAACACAAACTCGTGATCTATAAAGGATAAACGATAAAACTCACCCCAAGAAGCTCGTTGACACACGTGTTCAGTTACAGAAGCATTGCAGGTGTAGGAAAAGTCGGTCAGATAATTAGTGTAAAAACAGGTGTGTGTCGGGAGGGGGGGAGGGGGGAAGGGAAGAGCATCTGGGTCGACCACACAGATGTTTACCACTTTGAGTAGAAGCCTCGTGTGCTTCCTCCTTTGTGGCTTAGGAGGAGGAGGAGGAGGAGGAGGAGGAGGAGGAGGAGGAGGAGGTAATAATGCTAGAATATAGGTATCAAACTTTACCCTCCATAGAGAATTACCTAACTTACCTATGTTAATTAGCAGTAACAGGTAGAGTACAGGTGACCTAATGAGAGAGAGAGAGAGAGAGAGAGAGAGAGAGAGAGAGAGAGAGAGAGAGAGAGGAGAGAGAGAGAGAGGTAGGTAAAGGTAAAGGTAAAGGCTGTGATTAGACAGGTGAGTGGCGGTGCACCTGTGTAAGGGAGACGC
>JAPQNM010000039.1:10528818-10533818 GCA_029783475.1 Metacarcinus magister
GGTTAAACGGACAGGTAAATGGATAGGGAGGAAGAGGAAGAGGAGGAGGAGGAGGAGGAGGAGGAGGAAGAGGAGGAAGAGGACATAGGACTACATAGGAAGATTAAATTTCCTGTGACGTCTTGGTCCTTAACGAGTGTATCTTTTGAACTATTACTATTACTACTACTAGTTAAGTCCATGTGTGAAGAACAGGGTAGTATAGAACAAGGCTCCTCCCCACCCACCCACCCCACCCACCCTTCCCTTCCCTTCCCTCAACGTGCAGACAGGAAACAGTGAGAAGGAAACACTATATATATATACTTTGTAGAAAAAACAGAAAACGAGTACGTGGAAATCTTGTAGGAAAGAATATAAGTAGAGGAAGACTTAATGATACAAAAACATTACTAAGAAGAAGAGGAAAACAAAAAGGAGGAGGGAAGGGAAGAGGAGAAGAAAGGAGGAGGAGAAAGAAAGAGGAGGAAGGCAGGGAATGAAGGAGGGAGAAATCAATACAAAAATAAAAATGAAATTAAAAAGAAAGGAGGAGGAGGTAGAGAATAAATTGATAAGTAAATAAATAAACTGATAATTTTATTGTTTATAGTTATTGTTATAGTTCAGTAAGGAGGAAGAGGAGGAAAAGAAGGAGGAGGGGAAAAAGGAAGAAGAAGAGGAGGAGGAGGAGACAAAATTTGAGTGCCTCTTAACTTTATACAAAAGCTTAGAGTCCAAACTTTTTTTTTCCTCCATTATTAAAAAATCATTTGTGGAAATTGATACCAACTAATGAGGGACAATTATCCTTTGAGAGAGAGAGAGAGAGAGAGAGAGAGAGAGAGAGAGAGAGAGAGAGAGAGAGAGAGAGAGAGAGAGAGAGAGAGAGGGAGAAAGGATCAAGAAGTTAATATAAAAAAAAGATAATTGAACAAAAAGATCAAATAAATTAATAAAAGAAAATGAAAAATGTATAAATCTGTAACATTTATACTGACTTTGTTTACATTGCGTTGTTTACAAATTTTTCGCCTTATGACAACAACAACAAAAACAACAACAACAACAATTTAGGATATCAACATTTAAATTCTCTTTCCATCATTCCTTCACTCAATCCTTTCCTTACTAACAAAATCATGCATGTCCTTTTGTTTGTTTGTTTGTTTATTCGTCAAACCAGGTAAACACACACTCTTATTTTACCTGTGTTCTGCTAATCACTAACAGACACCTATACAATACAGGTGTCATTCAGGTGATATCGTAAAGCAGACCTCTTGTTAATCACTCAGGTAATGACAGGTAATGGGAGATGATTACCATTGATTATATGTATGTATGTATGTGTGTGTTTATGTGTGTCAACCCACCACCACCACCACCACCGCCACTGCTATTAGTATTACTGCAATTACTGATGCTGTTATTTGTAATTTGTGTGGTGATTGTGGTAATTGCTGTGGTGTGTGTGTGTGTGTGTGTGTGTGTGTGTGTGTGTATGTGTGTGTGTGTGTGTTAGGGAAAGGTAAAAAATAGCCTCTACCTCTCTCTCTCTCTTGTAGTAGTAATAGTAGTAGTAGTTGTTGTTGTTGTTGTTATTGTTGTTGTTGTTGTTGCTGTTGTTGTTGTTGTTGTTGTTGTTGTTGTTGTTGTTTTTCACGGTCCGACTTACTCTTTAATTATGAACTTTAGAAATCTTTTATTCATTTATTTTCCTTTCAAAAGTACCTGAGGCGATGTTTCTCTCTCTCTCTCTCTCTCTCTCTCTCTCTCTCTCTCTCTCTCTCTCTCTCTCTCTCTCTCTCTCTCTCTCTCTCTCTCTCTCTCTCTCTCTCTCTCTCTCTTTTAACGTTTCATACATCTTTTATTCATTTATTTCTATGCCTTCATTTTCTTTTGTTTCCTCCTCCTTTTTCTTCCACTCAATCCTCTTTCCTCTTTCTCCTCTTCGTTATCTACTCTTTCCTCCTTATCCTTCCTTCCACTCATCCTTCTCCCTTCTTCTTCTCTCCCCCCTCCCTTTTTTCCTTTCTTCCCTCGCAGTCAAAGACACAAATCGTTCTTCTTACAAAAAGGCCAGAGGAGGGGAAAAAAAAGAGGAAAAAAGAGGACATTTTGCTCTCAAACACTGCACACTTCACTTCTTCCCCTTGAGACGCGTGAAATGTCTTGAAGCAAAAGGGAGGATGGGAAAGAGGAAGAGGAGGAGGAGGAGGAGGAGGAGGAGGAGGAGGAGGAGGAGGAGGAGGAGGAAGAGGAAGATCGTTTCTCAAGAGATGACAGATTGGCTTCATCTCATCCTCTCCATGATTCCAGTCTCATCTGCATTCCTGATTCCTGATTCCAGAACACGCAGGAATCGAAGGGCTAGGAGAGAAGTTGACACGAGAGAGAGAGAGAGAGAGAGAGAGAGAGAGAGAGAGAGAGAGAGAGAGAGAGTGAGAGTGAGTTATATTGCTGGTCTGGCGTGAAATCCCTGGTCATGTCTCTCTCTCTCTCTCTCTCTCTCTCTCTCTCTCTCTCTCTCCTCTCTCTCTCTCTCTCTCTCTCTCTCTCTCTCTTGCCACATCCATTTCATGTTCTCGCGGTTAAATGAAGGAGGAGATGCACTTAAGAGGTCCACTGTGTGCTGGCAGGTGACGAGGAGGCAGGGGGGTGAGGGGGAAGGAGGGGGGGTGAGGGGGAAGGAGAGGAAACTAGACTGGTGGGGAAGGAGGAAGAGGGTCAAGGAAGGGAGAGGGAGAGGCAGTAACAGATAAAGGGAAAGGAAAAGGGAAAGGTACAGGTAGGTAGGAAGGAGACTTAAAAATAAAGGGAAAGAGGGGAAGGGAGAGGGGATAAGAGGGGAAGGGAAATTAAAGTCAGGTCGAGGGAACTTGATTAAAACTTGAGCCTTGGACCGGTTTTGAAAGGGTGGCCGCCGTGTGTGTCAATAGAGTACGTCACCTGAGCAACACCTGACGGAGAGAGAGAGAGAGAGAGAGAGAGAGAGAGAGAGAGAGAGAGAGAGAGAGAGAGAGAGAGAGAGAGAGAGAGAGAGAGAGAGAGAGAGAGAGAGAGAGAGAGAGGTAAAAAATGGAAAAAAAAAGAAGAGGAATGAAAGAAAATGAAGACCAAGATATATAAAGAAAAAATGTATAAAAAGAGAGTAAAAAAAAATAGGTAAACATGAAAAAAAAGAGAGATGGAAACAAAAAAATATAAATTCACAGTAAATAAAGAGAGAAAGAATTATATAGAATTACATAATCAAACCACGTACACTCTAGGGTCCAAACTAAATGGTCTGTCCTAAACCTAGAGTAGACGCTATATAATACAAACATAATTACAATCCAACAAGTCACAAGCAACACGGTCCAAGAGGTCATGCAGGAAACCTTGCTGGAGGAGATGGTAGTTGAATTAGAGTTGAAAGGAACTTATTGGGGTGCTATAGAAGGAGAGAGAGAGAGAGAGAGAGAGAGAGAGAGAGAGAGAGAGAGAGAGAGAGGTGCTTATTCCACTCTCTGTTGTATCTCTGTGTGTTGTATTTGGTAACTTTAGATCTGATATTGCTCGTCTGAGATTTCCAAAGTTGCCTCTTCTAAAACTTGGCGCCAAAGTCTTGTTTTTGAATACATTAATCATTGCATAGTTTACGATCACAAAGACAAAGAAGATCACCAACTGCAACCTTATTGATGTGGTGATCCTGACTGACTAAGAAAGAGAGAGAGACAGACAGACAGACAGAAGGACAGACAGATAAACAGGCAGACAGGCAGACCCCATTTCTCACACACTTGGAATTCTCAATCACAAAGGATTAGAAAAAGTCAATCAACAGAGTTTCCACCGATTTGATTTTCCCTTTAATTGCACCACAGCGCCACCACACCCCACAAGCACCACTACACCACCTCCACACCACAGTTATGACCTACCACAGCCTCCTAACACCACAAAACACTGCCACCACAACAGTTAAAAGGAATCAGACTTACACTGCATTCCATCACGGCTTTACAAGTTTGATTGAATAACAACATAACAGTTGAACAATAACCTATTACACTATACTATGACACTACTATGAAAGAACACTATACCACAGCATCACAGCACTGTAGGACCCTTTAGGACACCATGAACCATAGAAAACGGGATGTAATAGCACTAACACCTGATTTTTTAGGCCATACTTAAATAAAAGGGAAAATATTGGATCTATGTATTAATAATGATACTGAAGCACACACTTTTATCTCTCTCTCTCTCTCTCTCTCTCTCTCTCTCTCTCTCTCTCTCTCTCTCTCTCTCTCTCTCTCTCTCGCTTTAAGGTTTAGAGAGAATACTTGAGTGATATTTTTTCCTCTTGTCACGGATGAGACTTATGATTAAACTTATTAACTATTCAGGAATCGTAGGAAGAAAAATAAAACCGGTTTGTAATATTTTCTGGTGAGTTATTTTTTTTTATATTTATTTATTTATTTTTTTATTATTATTATATTTTGTTTTATCTTTTGCTAACTTCCTTTCCTCTCCTTCACTTCCTTATCATCTATCTCTGTGTGTGTGTGTGTGTGTGTGTGTGTGTGTGTGTGTGTGTGTGTGTGTGTGTGTGTGTGTGTGTGTGTGTGTGTGTGTGTGTGTGGCCGTATTTTTCTGTGTTTACTTTGGGGTCCGAGTTTTTAATTCACTCACTAGAAGAAGAAAAAAAACAGGAGGAGGAGGAGGAGGAGGAGGAGGAGGAAAAGGAGGAAAGAAGAGAAAGAGGAGGAGAAGGATAAAAAATAATAAAGAACAAGAATAAGAATAAGAAAGGAAATGATGATGATAAAGGAGAAAGAGAACAAGGAAGAGGAAAAAGAAGATAAAGACAAATAGGAAAAGAAGGAAGAAGAAAGAGAGAAAAAAATAGTAGAGTAAGCAAAGAAAAAAAAACTAAAAAGAAAGTAGAAAGAGAAACATTAAGAAAGAATAAACAAAAGCAGAATCTAACATGAGTAGCAGGAAGAGGAAGAGGAAGA
>JAPQNM010000039.1:10546318-10553818 GCA_029783475.1 Metacarcinus magister
CCAGCGTCACCAGACCACTCACCTACCGGGCCATGAGAACACCAAGAAGAGCGGCGGTGATGATAGGGTCAGCGTGGATTATCTCCCTTATTCTGTGGCCGCCGTGGATCTATTCTTGGCCTTACATCGAGGGACACAGGTACACGAAGGGCGGAAGGGCGTGGGAGTAGGTTCCTGGGGCGGTGGTTCTACAGGGCGTGAGGGGGGGAAAGGTGGAAATTGGAGCCAAAGGGGCGTGGAGTGGATATGTGGATGGTGTTAATAGGTTAAAAGGGAGAGGTGAGGTGAGGGGAAAGATGGGATAGGGAGACCAGGTAAGGGGTGGAGACAGGTGAGGGAAGGGAAGGAGGATGGGAGGAAAGGAGGTGTCAGTGAGAGAGGAAGGAAGGATGTGAGGACAGGCATGAGAGAGAGAGAGAGAGAGAGAGAGAGAGAGAGAGAGAGAGAGAGAGAGAGAGAGAGAGAGAGAGAGAGAGAGAGAGAGAGAGAGAATTGGCTGTAGGTGTAAGGGAAGGCAGTGGGTGTAAGAGTGAAGGAGGGGAGGGAGGAAGAGTCAGGGTGGGAAGGAGAGAGAGAGAGAGAGAGAGAGAGAGAGAGAGAGAGAGAGAGAGAGAGAGAGAGGGAGGGGGGGAGAGAGACTATTAAAGCAGAGAGTGGACAGTAAGGTTTGGGAGAAGAGGAAGAGGAGGAGGAGGAGGAGGAGGACGAGGACGAGGACGATGGAGAGGAGGGAAAGCTAAGTTCACAAGTGGATAGAGTCCTTTAAGAATGAGGAACTATAGATGGAGAAGTCCTATAAAGGGATTTGAAGGAGGAGCAGATTGGAGGATACTGAAAGGAAAATAACATGTATGAAGGAGTAATGCATAGGAGGAGGAGGAGGAGGAGGAGGAGGAGGAGGAGGAGGAGGAGGAGGAGGAAGAGGAGGAGGAAGAGGAGGAGTGTTCTAGGAGGGAAGGAAAGAGAGATGAGGGAGGGAGAGGAGTATAAAATTTTTCCTTTAAAGAGAATATGAAGAAGAGGAGGAGGCTGTTCGAGTTGAGAATTAATAACTGGCTTATTTTGAAGTCACTGGAGGTGGGAAGGAAGGAAGGAAGAGGAGGAGGAGGAGGAGGAGGAGGAGGAGGAGGAAGAGAAGATGAGAAGGAAAGGGAGAGGAGGAAGAGGATGGACGAGAGGAAGCTTTGTAGGAAGGGTCTAGGAGGAGGAGGAGGAAGAGGAAGAAGAGGAAGTGGACAGAGCTAATGAGAAAGGGAACGGAAGGAAGGGAGGAAGGAGAGAAAGAAGGATTGCCCGTAGGTGACAATGAATAGGGAAGGAGACGTGACATATGTGATAAAAAGGGGAATGAGGAGAGGGAAGACAATAAAGGAGGAATTAAACCAGAAAAGAGGAGAGTGTTAGGATTAGAAGGACGGTGTGTGTGTGTGTGTGTGTGTGTGTGTGTGTGTGTGTTTGCTCTATGTCTCTGTCTACTTTAATCTGTGTACGTATTATGAATGTTTTTTTTCGACTGTAGTGTTATAAGTACAGTCACAATAATGTACCCACTCTGTATCCACTCAGAACCCACTCAGTACCCACTCAACCCACTCAGTACCCACTCAATCCCCACCCACTCACTCTAAATCAAGAACAAAATATCACCTGCAGAAGTACTTACCTGAAGAAGCCACGTCAGATAAACTAAGCCTTCTACCTGTGTCCTAATCAACCTCACACTCCCCTTCTCTACCTGGAATTCACCTGTACCCTCTTAACCTACTTCCTCCCCTTCCCCCCTCAACACACACGTACTGTACCCCCTCTGACACCGTACCATCTCCCACTCTTCCTGGTACCGTTACGGGGGAGCAGAACAGTACCTCCTCGTGAGTGTTACATCCAGTTTATTGAGACCAACGAATATGTTACGTTTGGGACCGCCATTGCTGCCTTCTATCTGCCCGTGACGGTAATGTGTGGGCTGTATTGGAGGATCTGGAGAGAGACGGAGAAAAGACAGAAGGACCTCACCAACTTGCAGGCGGGGAAGAAAGACCCCAGCAAGAGATCTAACTCCAGGTAAGGGTGTGTGTGTGTGTGTGTGTGTGTGTGTGTGTGTGTGTGTGTGTGTGTGTAGGGAGGGGAAGGAAAGGTTTGTTTGTGTTGGTGTGTCTAAGGGATAGTGTGTGTGTGTGTGTGTGTGTGTGTGTGTGTTTGTTTGTGTGTGTTTCGTAGGTGTGGCTGTAGTGCTGTGGCGTTTTTGTATTTGTGTGTGTGTGTGTGTGTGTGTGTGTGTGTGTGTGTGTGTGTGTGTGTGTGTGTGTGTGTGTGGCGGTTCAGTAATACCTTCCAAGTGCTGTGTGTGTGCGTCATGTCTGAAGTTCCAAGCGTGTGTGTACGTGTATGTGTACGTGTATATGCATAATCATGTGCGCGTCATAGCGGTGTGTGTGTGTACATACGTGTGTGAACATTTTCCTTTTATCCCTCCTCACCTTGTCCTCCGTTTTCTTTGGAGAGGAAAATAAGTTTACTCCCAATGTCGTTTTCTCCTTTGTTTATGTAAATGTCCCTCAGCTTATTAATATTCACTTGGGTCCCCAATCATGTGTTTGCTTCCTTCCCAAGTGTTCCGAAGCTTTGCATGTGTGTGTGTTCGAGCTCCTCTTTGAAGCTTCGTTTGTTCCAGCTTCCGTTATTTTGAAGCCTCATGTGCATCAGTATACATCATTTTTTTCCAAGGTCTATACATGTTATGAAGCTTTTGATGGAATTGCCTTTTTATGGAGTACTTATTTTTGCTTCTATATTGCTATCGTGCATATATTGGATGGATTTTTTTCTCCTTTTTAATCGTGGCTTGTGAGTCTGAAATGAAGTGATATTATTATATATATATCTTAGTCGTATTTCTCTCTCATTATGAATAACTTTCGTAGTTTGTATGTACTCTTTTTCATATCATATGTTTGTGTTACTTCTTTTTTTAACGGATTTTGCTTCATAGTTCGCGTGTTAGTGAGTCGGTGTTTCTGAAGCTTCATGAGATGCCCCTTTCAACCCTCGCCTCAGTGTTCGAACCAGTGTGAACTTTGGCGGGAACTTAGTAGTGTTTATCTCTTATCAAACACTTTCATCTACTAAACATTAAACCTTTCTATATGTATATGTATAAAACTATATATGTTTTTTTTTTTTTTACATACGAGTCTATACGTATACATTTTTAACTATGTATAGAGGTATGTATAGTGTAGCGTGGACGTGAGTGGGCGCGGATATCAGTGTATTCATGTATTGTTGTATATGTTTTATGTATGTATCCATTTTCTTTTTGCAGCCTCATTGGTTGCTTCAGAACCTGCTTATTTTTCTCGTTTTAGTGATGTTTTTTAAGTGTATTTCAGTTTTGGGTTAATTTTTGTTCTTCTTTAGTCATTGTTAGCCAGCTTTGTGTTTTCTTTTTCAGTGTTGTTAATCATCATCTTTTTTGTCTTGGTTTTCGTTTGGTTTTCATTCTCACATTCATCATCGTTTAGTTCAAGTTCTCGTTCTTCTTTTTTTTCAGTTAGTTATTCATCATCTTTTTGTATTGATTCTTGTTTTTTTTTCTTTCAGTTTCATTCATCGTCTTTTTGTCCCATTTCTCGCATTTTTGGATTTATTATCTTATTCAATTAGCTTCTTTTCCTTTTATATATATTTTTTCACCTTTTCATTTATATTCATCATCATCATCATCATTATTTTCCAATCAAAGGCTGTACAGTGCAATGAAAGATACTCAATATAACATTTCTTTCCTCACAGCTTCATTCACGGCCTATCATTTTTTGGGAAACCGTATTTAAAATGGAGAGAGACAATCAGACTGAGTAAAAAATAAGAAAATAGAAAAGAAAGTCACATTAAAATCATTTCTTCTGCCAATGAGAGACACACAAGCTTATGACAAGAAGCCATTTTATTTTCTGCTAAGGACGCCAGTGATGCCATATGGTGATCATTGTTTTTGTTCCTCAGTCTAATGTTTATGTTCTTTTCGCGCGCAAATGAGAGCAGTACCAAGCTGACCTCATGACCTGTTTTAAGACGAGAGCAAGGCAGGGCTGACCTAATTTGACCTTGCATGGAGTTGAAAGAAAAATTAAGGATGAAATGAAAATTATAATGGAAGAAAACGTGATTTAGGATTAAAAAAACTGAAAGAAAATTGTCTATGCGCGAGTTTCATTGTGTTATGGCTGTTTGGTTTGTGTTTGTTTGTTTGTTTGTTTGTTCATTTGTTTGTTTGTTTGTTTTGTGTGTTTGTTTACTTGTTCTATTGTTTGTAAAAGGCGCTGTGCTCGGTGATGCTCTTTTTTTTATTTTAATCTTACTGGATGAGTTTATATATATTATTTTTCATATATTCCCGTTTTCTATGCATTTATTTTTTACATGAGGTACTAAACTATTTTTTTATTGTGTTATCTTTATCATTTTTTGTTTATCTTTTAATTAATATGCATAATAGTTTTTTTTTACATCGTGGTTGCAATATATAATTAATTTTCTTTATTTTTTTCAACATTCAGAGTAATTGATTGAACCTCGAATGTATATATTTTTTTTATTTTTTTTTGTATTTATTTAAGTCACCCAAGACATGAAAAAAAAGGGAAAAGTTAATACGTTCCAATTTTGTTCGTTATTTTGTTTCTAATTAATTAATCATGACGAAGAATTATGTTGAAGTAATTTATACATCTACGTGACAAGTATTGAGGAGAATTATACCAAGGAATTATTTATTGTAGGCATTCTTTATTGTAATTATGTACATACGTGCTCGGGTAATTAATGAAAGGGAAAAAAGAAGAAGAAGAAGAAGAAAAAAGGAATTAAAAGTGTAGCACATTTATCATTTGCAATTTGTGGAATGATTGTTTAACGAAAAGGAAAAGAAAGAGAGAGGGTTATTTTTCTTTCCTTCTATCTTATTTCTCTCTTTCCCTTTCTTTCTTATTTACTCTCTATTCTCTTCTTCGGTTTTCCTCGTTTTTTTCTTATTCTTAAAATGTGTGGATCCATTTTTCAGAATCATTGGTTTTTTTTTTTCTGTTTCTTTCTTGTTTTACTTTGTTTCATTTCCTTATTCTCATTTTTATTACGTTTTGTATTTTTCTTCTTCTTCTGCACTTCATTATGCATGCTAAAAAATTGTGTTTATTTTCTCTATATTGTTTTCTTGACATATATTCAAACATTATCATTTTATTTGATCTCTCTCTCTCTCTCTCTCTCTCTCTCTCTCTCTCTCTCTCTCTCTCTCTCTCTCTCTCTCTCTCTCTCTCTCTCTCTCTCTCTCTCTCTCTCTCTCATACATACATATTTACATACACATACACACGCACACAAACCCACACACATTCTCATCGCTTATTTAATCTATTTTCACCTTCGTGTACATATTTTCTTTGAACTGTGTGTGTGTGTGTGTGTGTGTGTGTGTGTGTGTGTGTGTGTGTGTGTGTGTGTGTGTGTGTGTCTAGGGATGAGTTCATTTTTCAAGGTTGCAACTTTTCGAATAAAAAAGTAAAGATCAAAGTGTAATTAATATTTTTGGTTTCATAATCTACTCTGGTGTCTTTCTTTATTTCCTTTTTTCTTTCACTCAGCCAAAGTACTAAAAGGATAATTGATACGTCGTAAAACTCTCTCTCTCTCTCTCTCTCTCTCTCTCTCTCTCTCTCTCTCTCTCTCTCTCTCTCTCTCTCTCTCTCTCTCTCTCTCTCTCTCTCTCTCTCTCTCTCTCTCTCTCGCTCTGTAAATTTTTTCTCCTTCATATTCTTTTATAACCCTCTTCCACCTGATCCACAGTCCTCCTCCTCCTCCTCCTCCTCCTCCTCCTCCTCCTCTTCCTCCTCCTCCTCCTCCTCCTCCTCCTCCTCCTCCTCCTCCTCCTCCTCCTCCTCTTCCTCCTCTACCAATGTAAAAGGGAAGAACTGCGAGAGAAACGAAAGAAACTAAATAGATGAAAGAGAGAGAGAGAGAGAGAGAGAGAGAGAGAGAGAGAGAGAGAGAGAGAGAGAGAGAGAGAGAGAGAGAGAGAGAGCGAGCAAGCAGACTATCACAACTGCCAACTTTTCCGCCTTTAATAATATCGGAAATTTTTATCGTTATCTTTACCGACAACACTTTATCGGTGGTAAGAGGAGGACCTCGCGCCGCTTCTGGTAACAGTTGATTAACGCTACTACCTCCTCCTCCTCCTCCTCTTCCTCCTCCTCCTCCTCCTCCTCCTCCTCCTCCTCCTCCTCCTCCTCCTCCTCCTCCTCCTCCTCCTCCTCCTCCTCCTATTCCTCCTCCTCGTGCTTCATCTGGATAACTTTTATTGCTTTACTCGTCAGGTTGAGAGAGAGAGAGAGAGAGAGAGAGAGAGAGAGAGAGAGAGAGAGAGAGAGAGAGAGAGAGAGAGAGAGAGAGAGAAGAGAGAAGAGAAGGATATTGCTAGCTTTACTATCTAGAGGGAAAGAGGGATGGAGAGGTGGAGGGAAAGAGGAAGAGGGGAAAGGGAGGGAGTGGAGAGAAGCTATCCCATTGTCTTCAATCGGTGTTATCGGCAAGAGAGAGCCAGCAAGGGAGAGGAGAGAAAAGAGAGGGATGAGGGCAGGCAGGAGAAAGAAAACGGTAAAGAGAGAGAGAGAGAGAGAGAGAGAGAGAGAGAGAGAGAGAGAGAGAGAGAGAGAGAGAGAGAGAGAGAGAGAGAGAGAGTAAAAGCCGTCTGGATAAGTGGCTGATGCTCTCACACGCACGTGCATTATCTGCCAGCATCAGGAGGAGGAGGAGGAGGAGGAGGAAGAGGAGGATGACGATGAGGAGGAAGAAGAGGAGGAGGAGGAAGAAAAAGACTATACAATTAGTTGACTCATACACCTCGATGTTGTGTATGAGAGAGAGAGAGAGAGAGAGAGAGAGAGAGAGAGAGAGAGAGAGAGAGAGAGAGAGTAAGAGAGTAGCTTTACCCAAAATTTCTTACTGTTGGCTTAAGGATTTCCAAGTTAATCTTTCTCTCTCTCTCTCTCTCTCTCTCTCTCTCTCTCTCTCTCTCTCTCTCTCTCTCTCTCTCTCTCTCTCTCTCTCTCTCTCTCTCTCTCTCTCTCTCTCTCTCTCTCTCTCTCGTTTGATACATGATACACAACAATAACTTTTAATCGTATGTATATAACTGTGTGTTTGCGTGTGTGTGTGTGTGTGTGTGCGTGTGTGTGTGCGTGTGCGTGTGCGTGTGTGCGTGACCTGATCTCTGTTGTCATTGGTTAGCTGTTTCCCTTTGCTTTCCACTTCCTTTGACATGACCCGACCCAAGATGACCTCGATTCCCGGCTCATTGGAAGAGGTCATGACATCGATCACCGACACCATGCAGGAGGAGGAGGAGGAGGAGGAGGAGGAAGAGGAAATAGAAGAGGCTGTCTGTCTTTCTGTCTCCGTCTGTCTTTGCTTTCTTTCTCTCTCTCTCTTTCTCTTTTT
>JAPQNM010000039.1:10556318-10583818 GCA_029783475.1 Metacarcinus magister
ACTACTACTACTTCTACTAATATTAATACCACCACCACCACCACCACAAAAAGAACTTGAATAGAAAATTAATTGTTTTTGACTATTGCAGGAACGATAATAATAATAATAATAATAATAATAATAATAATAATAATAATAATAATAATAATAATCGTCATCCAGCGAAGCCACAGTTAGTCATTTCTCGTACATTTCCGGACTCAATTCATGTTTCATACTCGCTCGAAACCAACAAAATGATTCCGTTTTATCAGTTAATTGCATCAAGGAGACCTCATCTGCCTGTCCTTACATGTACGTTATGTGTGTGTGTGTGTGTGTGTGTGTGTGTGTGTGTGTGTGTGTGTGTGTGTGTGTGTGTGTGTGTGTTGCGTCATATTTTTGCTTGGCTATTTTAGTTTTGAGTCTCTGTCTGTCTGTTTGTCTGTTTGTCTGTTTGTTTGTGTTTGTTTGTCCGTCAGTGTTATTATTGTTTGTCTGTTTGATATTCTGTTTCCTTCATGAGAGAGAGAGAGAGAGAGAGAGAGAGAGAGAGAGAGAGAGAGAGAGAGAGAGAGAGAGAGAGAGAGAGAGAGAGAGAGAGAGAGAGAGAGGTCACTGCACATAACCTTTTATGGCTATGCTTCAAGTTCTTTTCCTCCTCTTCCTTTTCCTCCTCCTCTTCCTCCTCCTCCTCTTCTTCCTTTTCACTCAATTGACCTAGCACATTTTAAAACCTTTCTCCTCCCCTCACTTTCCTTCTCTCCCTCTTGCATCTTCCTTCCCTTTTTCTCCTTCCACTATCTTTCTTCTCTCCCTCCTCCTCTTCTCTCCTTCCTTCCCATCTACCATCTCTATTCTTGCTCCATCTACCTAAGGATACAGCTGTGTGTGTGTGTGTGTGTGTGTGTGTGTGTGTGTGTGTGTGTGTGTGTGTGTGTGTGTGTGTGTGTTCAAACGTACTAACTCGGTTCATTAATTCATTCACATGCGCGAAATAACAAATAATAAATAAATGGTTATATATTTCTTCACCAAAATTTATCTCAAAAACCAAAACCAAAACTCACTACTATAAACTTTCAAAAAATGGATGAAGATTTACGAGCATTTTCTATATTTTCCGTCATATTTTCTCTCATACATTCATTACTACAGCACTGCAAAAGTTAGGTCGGCACGGAAGGGTGATGTGTTCTCATTTTAGTCTACCTTTTTTTAGTACCTTAACCGCTAAACATCTCTGAAATGCTAATGGAGCTGTTTTGAATCCTATTGGTAGTTGTGGATATTCCTTAACAGCTATTACAGGCTTGATTCCATTCACTTTCCTCCTTAAAACACACGCCCACTTTCAGAAAAAATTTACACATTAGCTTCTAAGCCATTTTAAGTCACTCAGCGCTCTGGTAATTGGGTTGAATGTGTAGAAAACTCACTTGAAACCATGCGTAATTTCCTTAATTAACGCGCGGACACGTACTCCAATGTTAAAAATGTAATTGTGTGTAGTTATTTTATTTAACCTTTTTTGGCGCTAAAGCTGCGTAAAGCGAGAGAGAAAGGATTCGAACCCAGAAGTGTTTTAGATTACCAAGACACGAGATGAGATGAAAGTAAACAAAGCAGAAAATGAAGATAAAAAACAAACTAAAAAAAAATATGTGCAGGAACAAATGAATGAAAACGAAAAGAAAAAAATTGAAAATAAAACTTGGAATAATAAACGAAACAAAAAGAGAATTCAGAACATTGAGATGAAGTAAGAGAGAGAAAAAAAATATAGGAATTGAATACAGGAAATGAATAAAACGAAAATAATCATGGAAACTAAACAGAGGAAATACTAAAAGAGATGAAGAAGACATACAACAACTTGAATAACCACTTTTTTCCACACATGAACGTTAAAACTTCCGCACACAATCAGACTAATCTATGTACTGGGCTCTGAGGCTCTCTCCGAATCTGCTCTTTAGATAGAAGATGATTTTTATATAAGTACCTCTTGAAAAACACTTGAAAACACCTACTGAGTGCTTTACATATCGAAGGAAGGCAAGCAATGACTGATAATTTGAACTATCAGTAAAGAAAACGAGGGAGAGATTAGCGGGACTTTGAAATTAAGACTTATCGTAAACAAAAAAAAAGTTGAACATCTTGTCTTGTTCTTATTCTGTTGCAGGAAGGAAAAAATGTATTCACGACAGCCGTGTATGGCGCTGGTCCACTCAACTCTATATCTCACGTAAGTCTCTCTCTTCTCTCTGTCTCTCTCTCTCTTTCTCTCTCTCTTTCTCTACACTGTCTCACACCTATTGCGTTATGGTCGTTTTATGTCGTCGTCTCCGTTACTGCATTTGACTCGTCCACGTGATGTCGTTTGAGTCGCCCTGAGTCAGTACTGAAGGATGACTGGTAACTTTTTTTTGTTTTTTAAGATATACGTGAATTCCCTCCACTCACCGTAGTTGTGTTATTTGCTCTCTCTCTCTTTCTCTCTCTTTCTCTCTCTCTCTCTCTCTCTCTCTCTCTCTCTCTCTCTCTCTCTCTCTCTCTCTCTCTCTCTCTCTCTCGTGTTTCATTTCACGTCTCGATTTGTTGGTTCTTTCATTCTCTCATTTCTTTTTTCCACTCACTTTTTACAGTCTCTCTTTTTATTTTCTTCTTCTTCCTAGCTTTCATCTCGGTTCGCTTACACTCTTTTTCTTTTTCTGTTTCCTCTTCTTTCACTATCAATCTACTTAACTACTACTACTATTACTACTACTACCTCTCCCTATCGTCGTATGTTTGCAATTTGCGTTCTCGTGTAGTCGTCTCTACTACTACTACTACTACTACTACTACTATTACCACGCACATACTTTTCTTTTCCCTTGCGTCGTGTTGGAGTAGCGTTTGTTGTCGTTTTCACCTGTTCTCACCTTGTCACCGCCGCCCCACCATCAAAACGGCCGTGGAAGAGGCGCCACTCTCTTATTCTCTATTGACTGGCCCGTTGGCGTCGTGTGTTTATATAGATATGTTGTTATCGTATTCTGTTTCAAAGTCGTGTTACTGCTGCTACTGTTGCTACTACTACTACTACTACTATTACTACTACTACTATTTCTACTACAAAAATGACAATAGTACTCTTTCTATTTCTCTTTTTCTTTCTTTTTCTTCGTTATCTTCATCTTCTTCTTCTTCTTCTTCGTCGTGGTGGTCGTCGTTGTAGTTACTGTTTCCGTCCTTGTCGTCGTCGTCCTCTTGATGTGGTGGTGGTGGTGGTGGTAGTCGTGGTGGTGGTGGTGGTGGTCATTCATGGCTAAGAGACGCCCAATTCCTCCTCCCTCCTCCTCCTCTCTCTTCCCCTCTCTTCCCCCTCTCTCCTCCCATTCCCACCCACCCCCCCCCCTTTTACCTCCCATCTCAGAAATACAATAACAGCAAAACAATAATAATAACTAGAGTGAAAGCAGTTATTTCTATTTTTCATTCTTTCTTTCTTTCTTTCTTTCTTTCTTCTCTTTTTTTTCCCCTTTTCGCTTCAGCTCTCTCCTGTTTTATTTCCTCCATACTGCCCTTTCTCTCTCTCTCTCTCTCTCTCTCTCTCTCTCTCTCTCTCTCTCTCTCTCTCTCTCTCTCTCTCTCTCTCTCTCTCTCTCTCTCTCTCTCTCTCTCTCTCTCTCTCTCACACACACACATTTACGTTTCCATTCCTTTCCTTCTCATTTCCTTCTTCTTCCCTCCTCCTCCTCCTCCTCCTCCTCCTCCTCCTCCTCCTCCTCCTCCTCCTCCTCCTTTCCGCCTCACGCTATTCACACAAAAACAAAAAAAAATAATAATGTATATGACTACAATGCATAATGACAACAAGAGGAGAGGAAAGAATTAAAGAGAAAAGAAAAGAAAAGAAAAAGAAACTAAAAGAGAAAAAAGTATTAGAAGTCACTTGCATTTCTCTCTCTCTCTCTCTCTCTCTCTCTCTCTCTCTCTCTCTCTCTCTCTCTCTCTCTCTCTCTCTCTCTCTCGCTCTCGCTCTCTCTCATTCTCTTTAATTTGCAGTCGATTTTGAAGACTGGAAACGAAAAAATTTGAACAATGCATCTACATTTTGAAATTTCCCAATTGAACAATGACATTATGAGAGCGAGCGAGAGAGAGAGAGAGAGAGAGAGAGAGAGAGAGAGAGAGAGAGAGAGAGAGAGAGAGAGAGAGAGAGAGAGAGAGAGAGAGAGAGAGAGAGAGAGAGAGAGAGAGAGAGAGAGAGTTTAAAATGGGCAAAAGGTAAGGTTAGGAGAGTGAATGCGTGCGTGTATGAACGTGAATTGAAAAAAGAAGAAGAAAAAAAAGTCAATAGAGAGAGAGAGAGAGAGAGAGAGAGAGAGAGAGAGAGAGAGAGAGAGAGAGAGAGAGAGAGAGAGAGAGAGAGAGAGAGAGAGAGAGAGAGAGAGAGAGTTTTAAAGAGTGAGTGAGAGAGAGAGCAGTAGGAGTCTTCTTTTGTGCAGAGCTAAAGGACTGAGGGGACGGGGAGGAAGGAGGGGAAAAAGAAGAGGGAGAGAGAGAGAGGGAACACAGGGGGACAGGTAAGGACAGGTAGACAACCATGCCTTGTACACGTAGACAGGTAGAGAAGCATCAGAGAGGAACAATACCCACCCCTTCTCTCCCTCTCCCTCTCCCCTCGCTGCCCCTCACTGCCCCTCACTTCCCCTCACCTGTAGCTTCGTGTGACGTCAAAAAATGCGTCATGTTTTCATCATCACAGGTAGATAGATGGTAGCGCTCTCTCTCTCTCTCTCTCTCTCTCTCTCTCTCTCTCTCTCTCTCTCTCTCTCTCTCTCTCTCTCTCTCTCTCTCTCTCTCTCTCTCTCTCTCTCTCTCTCTCTGCTGGAAATGAGTTCACAGAGTTGTTTTTCTTACCTTTTCTCTCTTTCTTTTTTTCTTTTTCTCTTTTTTTTTTTCTCTCTCTCTCTCTCTTCCTTCTCTCTTCCATACGAACAGACAGCCAATGAAAACACGTCTTGATATGTAAGATGATTTGTGATTGGTTGATCAGGTTTCGGTTTGTTTGTTTGTTTGTTTGTTATTTTTCTCTTTCTTTTCCTTGACGAAGAATCTGTTTGTTTGTTTGGCAATAGGAAGACATTTTTAGCTGGATGTGTGTGTGTGTGCGTGTGTGTGTGTGTGTGTGTGTGTGTGTGTGTGTGTGTGTGTGTGTGTGTGTGTGTGTGTGTGTGTGTGTGTGTGTGTACCTGATTAACTACATGATTGAGGGATTTAAAGTGTCATTAATCATATTTATTTAGTATCTCCTATCTTTATTATCTCTCTCTCTCTCTCTTTCTCTCTTTCTCTCTCTTTCACACACACACACACACACACACACACACACACACACACACACACACACACACACACACACACACACTCAGAAATGAATGGTCAAGTCAAAGAGTATACGTGCAACATGATTGGTTCTAAGTGTTGCCACGTGTCCTGTGATTGGTTGGCTGTGTTTGTGAGCTTTGATATCATTGGCTGCCTGGCTGACTCGTGTTTGCATGGCTGTGAATGGTCAGGTGTGCGTGAAACGTGATTGGACGAGAGGGTGTGAGTAGAAAGAGGTGATTGGGGGAGAACTAGCCGTCGTGGGGGTGGACTACTAGTAAGCCCCTCCCCCACCCCTACGTGTGTGTGTGTGTGTGATTGGGTGATGAAATGAACGTGCAGCTCTGCCATTGGTCGGTGGTAGCTGTATTCTTGCTGGTTATTGGTTAGCTGAAAAGGTAAAGGTATGTGAAGGAACTAATGATAAAAAAAGGAATATTTCTTCTAAAAAAATAAATGAGTAGATATGATAAAAAAATAATAATAATGATAATAATAATAATAATAATAATAATAATGATAATAATAATAATAATAATAAATTCCTCCCAAAAAAAAGTATAATATATATGTATATAAAAAAAATTAAATCAGTAATTAATTTATCCTCCCCTTACCCCCCCTTACCTCCCTTACAAAAAAAACACATCACTTTAGATTAAAAAAACATAAAAAGATAAAACCATTAAAAATGTGTTTTAATTAAAATGTTTGTTTTCATTCCTGTCTAAGAACATAGTGACACGCCCACCCACCCCCCTTTGGCCCCCCCCTGTCTATCACCCCCCATCAACTAACTGACTGACCCCCCACCCCCCATCACACATCATGGTAGTCTCCACGTCAGTTATGGTAGATAGTAATGGTATACTCTCCTCCCATTACCATTAACCATTACTATTACCATTACTACCTCTAAGTACCATGCCAGGTGAAGACTACCATGAGGAAGGCCACCATAGGAATTAATGGTACCAGCTGGGCTACCATGCGTGTGTGTGTGTGTGTGTGTGTGTGTGTGTGTGTGTGTGTGTGGGTGTGGTGTTATTAGATACTTCACCTGTGTCACCTTCTATGTTACCTGTAATTATTTGTATGTATGTGGGTGTATAGGTACGTGTGTGTGTGTGTGTGTGTGTGTGTGTGTGTGTGTGTGTGTATATATATATATATGTGTATGTGTATACATGTGTGTGTATGTCTGAATGTGTGTATGTGTGTGTGTGTGTGTGTGTGTGTATGTGTGTGTGTGGCGTGGAGGTAGTGGTGGTGGTGGTGGTGGTGATGGTGTTAGTGATGATACACACACACACCCACACACCCCCACACCCACCACCCACCCACGCCAGCACCGCATCTATGTTGTGTTGTAAGTGGCTTTATAAATAATGAATAACTATGTATTAATAATCTGTATAAGTATTCTGTTGATACGTGTGTAATTGCTTCAGCTGAGGCCTCCCCTGCCTGGTGGTCACTGTAACGGGGCTTAGGGTTGGGTGACGCGCGGGGTTTCTGCAAGGAGGATTTTGGGGTCCTTAGCTATTTTTATTATTATTATTATTATTATTATTTGTGTTGTTGTTGTTGGTTATTATACTAGTTTATCTTGTTCTTTCTTTCTCTTTTCGTTTTCTGTAAATAATCCGTTGTCCTCCCTCCGTTTTCTTCCAGGGGATTCTATTTCATTCCTTCATTTCATCAGGTTAACCCTCTCGCATTCTGTCATATTTTTTGTCAATTCTCTTCGATAACAAACAACGGCAAGGACGAATGAACCGTGAGAGAGAGAGAGAGAGAGAGAGAGAGATATGACGCAAGTGTGAGTGAAGCGAAACATCTATATAGTTGTCAACACATAAAATTCTGTTAGCGAACTTAGTCTCTGATCAAACCAACTGTGCTGAAGAGTTTGTTCGAGTATTTGTAAACAACACAGACAGACACACAGACGCAGAGACACACAGACAGTGAGTTCAGTATCGAGCAAACATGTGATGACTGACTGGCAGACTTCCCAGCATGCAACACTAACACCTGTCACCAAATAACACCAAATAAATAAGATAAAGATTAGTTTGACCTCCTTTTTGTAATTTACATTCAAAAGTTGTTTTCATTTTTACAAATCAATTAATGGATGATGCACCTAAAAAAAAATGTGACTTACTATCTTAATTTTGGATATTTTTAAAGTTGAAGGAGGTTCTGAATGTCTCTATACGATTCAGTCCTTTGAACGGCGTAGCTGTGTAGCATTTCATAACTTTTTCGTATTCATTGTCACCTAAATACCATTAATATGACACAAGTAGCATATTTTTTCGAATTTTTTCCTGACTATTTAACTTTTATGGATGGTTAAAGAATTTTTTTTTCTTGTTTTGCGTCTTAAAGTATATTTTTTTAATGTCAGTTTCCGAAGCATTGATAAAAGTTTGGATATGCGAGAGGGTTAAGTTTCAAAAAAGAAAATTCTTATTCTTCTTTGGGCTTCGACAGTTTGTTTCTTTGTCCGAATGTGTTCAATTGTTTGTATTTTCTTTCCTCTAATAATCTAATTGTATTCTTTAAGTGTTTTGCATTTTTTTTCAATCCATTACTTTACTTTTTATTCACTTTTCTCGTATTTTTTCCAGTAGATTTAAAATGTTCTAATTGTCTTTTGTATCATTTCGGGTTATTCACCTTACCTTTCTTTCTTGATCAATATATGTTCAATTTTATCCATCCTCCCGCCCTCCCTCACTCCGCTGTGTTCATGGGAGTGGTTTCCTTGGTGGTGGTGGTGGTGGTGGTGGTTGCCAGGCATGGGAGGCACGGCTCTGCAGCTTGATTGGGTCAGCTTGCACGGCGAACCTGTCATGTACGTACTGACGCCTACCTTTACATACACACGTCTGGCTTTACGTACATGAAGACATTTGTGTGTACGTATAGGTGTATATACGGCAGTCTGTGTGTACACATGGGTGTTTATGTGTACATATAGACAGTTTTGTGTACATATAGGTGTATATACGGTCATCTGTGTACGTACATGGGCATTTGTGTGTACATGCAAACATTTGTGTGTATATATGAACGTCTAGGTGTACATACTGTGTTAGGTGTACATGAGTGTGTACGTAATGTGTAGAGCAAGACCAGGATCACATTACGTACACGCATACACACAGTTGGTGCACACACTGGATGTACGTACACAGCTGTAGATAGTAAACATTGCAGTACACATGGAGGGAAGATATCATGTGTACGTTTCCTGAAGGTACACACGTAATAGGTAAGGTAGGTGCACATAGATAGAGGTCCACACGTACATGCGTAGTTATACATTAGAACACACACACACACACACACTCACACACACACACACACACACACACACACACACACACACACACACACACACACACACACACACACACACACACACACACACACACACACACAGATAAACAAGGTAAGGCAGAGATGTACATAAGAATAAACGTACATACACACACATAGGTACACACACAGCCATACCCCCTTCAATGGGCTGGTGTCATGGCACTTCACGCCCCCCCAAGCCGCCCCCCGAAGCCACCCCCCCACCCAGAACACCATCTCAGGGGCACGGGAAGGGAGTCGACGCTCTACCACAGTTTCTACCACAAATTTAAGATACAATACTGATACTAAAATCAACACACCACTACTACTACAACTACTACAATTACTACTACTACTACTACTACTACTATTTTTACCAGTCACACCACAACACACACACACACACACACACACACACACACACACAAGCAATCAGTGGCTGGGTGGCTGGGTGGCTGCCTGGACAAGATGGGCGCAACGAGGAACACACACACCGATATAATTAGGCATCTTGGTCACCGCCTACGCCCACCCCCCCACTCTCTCTCTCTTTCCCTGTGTTTTGCAGACCCGGCCTCCCCATTCTCCCAGATCCAACGAGCTTTACCGATACAGGAGTCTCACGCAGGTAACACACACACCCATGCACACACAGACACACACACATGCACGTACATAAACCTTCCTCCTCCTCCTACTCCTCCTCAGGTCCCCTCTATCCTACCTGTAACCCTTAAAAGGAAAGACCAGATTTTGTACATTTTTTTCCCCTCCTTCTAAGTGATATCAGAAGTTGGTTTTTTGGGAGTAGATTTTAACACATGATAGATTTTGATTTTTTTTTTTTTTTTATTATTGTTATTCATATATATAGTGAGTTATTTGAATAGTTGGCAACTCCACTCTCCTTTCCTATTGGTTGATCAGTGCATGGTTTGAATTGAACTACTGCTGCATGTTGTTGTTGTTGTTGTTGGCTTGTTTGGTAATTATTTATTAGTGTGATGGTTTGGGGCTTTGCATGGGTGGGTCTGGTGGGTATGCAGACACACACACACACCCATACACACACACACACACACACACACACACACACACTGACACACACACACACACACACTGACATATTAGTAAATAGTTTTGCTTTTTTCTCCTTTTTCTTTTTACTTTTTTTTGCAACATTCTTTCATGACTTTAATTAATGAAGTCAAACTAGACGAAAATACCACTTCTCCTCCTCCTCCTCCTCCTCCTCGTCCTCCTCCTCCTCCTCCTCCTCCTCCTCTTCCCTCCTCCTCGTCTCGTGCTTCATCTACTTGCTCCTCTCACACATTTCAGTAATATTCATTAAGGTTGATTTATTTTTTACACACACACACACACACACACACACACACACACACACACACACACACACACACACACACACACGTAAAAGGGGTGAAGAAGCAAGTCTGGACCCCCCTTCCTTTTCCCTTCCTCCTTTCCCCTCATCCCACTCTGTCCCCCCAACTTTTCTCCCCTTACCCCCCCGCCCCTCACCCCCCCTCCCCCCAAAAAAGAGGACCCTGTTGAAGTCAGAGCAAAATCCCTTTAAATTACAAGCAATAATCGGATTAACTTAGTGAACGCGAGGGAAAAAGAGAGAGAGAGAAAAAAAAAAAGTTGAAAGTAAAAGTATATATATTAGAAAAAGGGAAAATTAAAAAGTTATGGCATATAATGAATTTAGGGGAAAAAAAGGGATGATGGCCATATATATATATAAATAAAAAAAAGATAAAAAAAAAAGAGAGAGGAAAAGGAACAAAATAGGTCAAGTATTGTAAAGGTTATAATTAAGTCACGAAATGATTGGTTCAACTTTCTTTCCATATTCAGAATTGACAAGAAAAATCAAGTTATCTCTCCCCGTCAAAATCATATAAGAAAATGTGTTTTAGATTCCTCTGCCTCCTCCTCCTCCTCCTCCTCCTCCTCCTCCTCCTCCTCCTCCTCCTCCTCCTCCTCCTCCTCCTCCTCCTCCGTAACTCTCTTCCTCTTCCGTCTCCTTCCCTGTCCTCACCCTCCTCATCCTTATGCACCAACCACCATCTCCTCCTCCTCCTCCTCCTCCTCAGACTTGCTCCGCCCCCCTTCAACCCCCCTGCCCCCTTTCTCTAGTGTCTGGAGGGGCATTCCACCCCTACCCCCCATTACATTAGCCTGGCACGGGGTGTATTGGAATTTTTGGGGCTTAGTGTCTTACTGTGTTATATGCTTCCGAGGCCTGCGTCCCCCCCCTTAACCTCCCCTCACCTCACCTTCCCTCACCTCTCTCCTCTCCCGTCTCTCCTCCTCCTGATGGTGAATAAAGGCACTGTGATTCCTTGCTCACATGTGTTCATTATTATTATTATGGTGATGATGATGATGATGATGATTACTTTTGTTATTATTAATGGTGACACTCCTATCACTTCTATTATTTATACTACTACTATTACTACTACTTCTACTTCTACTGAAACTAATACTAATCGTCACTGCTAACGTTAATTCTAAAGGTTCTAAAACTCCTAATTTGACCTTTAATCCTAATATGTATATAACTCACTCAGTATAACCCATGTACGTGTGTGTGTATGTATGTACGTTTGTGTACATACTGGTGCTGACGTATAAGGAGGAGGATGAAAGAAGAGGAGGAGGCAAAGGAGGAGGAGGAGGAGGAATGAGTCAGTTAAAAGCATGCAATTAATCCCTTTTTTTACCTAATCCTTCCTCATCCCTAAACAAATCCTAAACAATCCCTAAATAGGACTTGAAAGAGTCCTTAAGGAAGACCTGAGCAAGGCCAATGGAAAACCTTTGCATGGTTTGGTTAGTTAATCCTAATAAAAAAAAAATATATATAAAGTTACTAAAAAAAAAAAGTCCGAGACAGGTATTAATATTAGTTGGGCTTTCTTTTTTTTTTTTGAGTTTGAGTTTTATTTTTGCAGTTTTTTTTTCCCCTCTTCCTCACCTGGCTCAGTAAGTCAAGTCAGTCAGCGTGAGTCAGTAAGAATAGCCATCAGTCAGTCAGGTCTGGTGGCCCTTCTGCTGGGTGAGTCAGTGAGAGAGAGAGAGAGAGAGAGAGAGAGAATGAGTAAATGTGTGTATACATATATGTGTGTATCTATATATATACATCCAAAACAGGTATTTTCCTTAGTCTCCCCCCCACTAGACATCCCCCCCCCATCAAGGTAATCATTATTATATTACTAAGCCACTATCAGGCAAGCACCCCCCGCCGCCCCCCATTAGCCCCCCCATGCACCCCTTTATAGCTATCTTCCCCAATAATCGATTTCAACATTAAAAGAAATACCATAAATAGTATATATATATAGACTAAAATATTGATTCATACACTCCGCCCCCTCCCGCCCCCCCCGCCCCCCACGACCTGTCACATACATTCATTCACTGGTTCACTCTCCCCCCAAAAAAACGTCCCCCCCCCCGCCCCCCAAAAAGCCCCCTCACCCACGGAAAATCATGTATATTGTTTGAGAACTATAATGAAGCTTGGAAATTATTACTTAACGATTTTATTCCCGCCCAAAAAATAACTCCCGCCCCCCCCCAAAATGATAAGATAAAAATTTAATTAATGAAGTGTGTGTACTTCCCCCCCCCCAATAACAAATCGGCGCCGCCCCCCCCGCCCCCCTTCAACCCCTTAGCTGCGGCGCGTGTCATTATCGATAAACCTGAACTAATAAATGGATTGAGAAAGTGGATATTTGTCTTAAGTGGATGTGACCTTGAAGTGTGTGGATAGGTAGTGTGTGCGTGTGTGTGTGTGTGTGTGTGTGTGTGTGGTAAGTGGATAGATAGATGACTTAGAGGCTAAACTAAAGGGTTAACTAAAGGGGTTTTCATCCTTATGTGTACTTGAAAGACTAACTCCCTTTGTGGATAGTTACGTGAATAGGATGTGTGAATAGGACCTCAGTGTGTCCTATCTATGTCCTTGAAGGTGTGGAAGGATGCTTAGGACTCTGCTTAGGGTAGAGGCGCCCTAGGTAATGGAGATCCTATAGGAGAGATGTCCTAAGCTTGTCCTGTGCTAGGTGTATGTGTGTGTGTGTGTGTGTGTGTGTGTGAATAATATGAAGAATTATATGAATGATAATTTATCTATTGATTGTCTATATGATCTATTATTATTATTATTATTATTATTATTTTTATTATTATTATTTGTATTATTATTATTATTATTATTATTATTATTATTATTACTATTAACCTGTGCATGGTAATCTTCATTTTGTTTTTTTGAAATAATATATAATTTTTTTCAACATTATTTTTTTATTTATACTTTTCAGTTTTATTGCTTTATTTCACGCCAATTTTTCCCCTTTTTTCCCCTTTTTGCTTTCCCTTGTTCTCATTTCCCCTTTGTCCCCCCCTCTCCCTCCCCTGACGCATCCCCCCCTGCCCCCTGCTCTTGCATTACCCCTCCCCCTCCCCCTTCCCCTCCCCCTCCCCCTCCCCCTCCCCCTCCCTCTCCCTCTCCCTTTCCCCCTCCCATTGTGAGATTGGATAGTAATATAATTTTTTTCTCCCTTTCCCTCTACGTCCTATCTTGTAATACTTCTCTCTCTATTCACTTTTACCTCCTCCTCCTCTCCTCCTTTTCCTCTTCCTCTTCATCATCTTCCTGTTCCGCTCTTCCTTCCCTCTATTCCCCTTTTGCTCATCATCTTTCCCTGTTCCCTCTTCGTATTTCTTTTTTCCCTCGTTCTCCTTTGTCTTCTTGTTCTTCCTTATTCCTAATTTTCCTTCCCTCATTTTCTACTCTTCTTTTGTCCACTTCCTTTCCTTCTCTCTATCCTCCTCCTCCTCGCATTTCTATTCATCTTTTCTTCCCCTTTTCCTTCCTTCTTGCCTCCCCTCCACATCTTTCACCCTCCCTCCTCCTCACCCCTCACCCCTCACCCCCCCACCACCCCTAGCGAGGCCGAGGAAGCAATAGAGACCGAAGATTGGCGGCGACAGAAATCAGAATCCTCAACAGCTATGGACGAGATCGAGACCACATACGTTCCCACTGCGATGGTCATTGAGAACACCAAGTACGCTGCCAACCAGGTACGTGATGGTCCGTGATGGTCCTCCTCCTCCTCCTCCTCCTCCTCCTTCAGGGTGTTTGGGGGTGTTCGTGGTGTTATATGTACCGTCCCTCAACTTACTTACTCTGTTATTCACTCTGTTTCTCTTCTCTGGTATCTGTTTGTCGATTTTTGTTTAGTCTTCTTCATGATTTCCTTTCCTGGTCTTCTCTCCTTCGTTAGTTCTTCTCCTTTCTCCTGTCTCCTTCCAGTGGTTTTGTATCTTCCTTTATCCTTTCTTGTCTTTCCCTCTCCCTCTCTCTCCTTTTCTTTCCTTAGTGAACGTTTCTACTCCTATCCCTTCCCTTCCTTCGCGTCCTTCGTCCACTAACCTGCGTGTGTCTCAGGGGCGGACCACTGGGTGCTGCCGTGGCCTTGCTTCCTGCATCAAGAGGACAGTGGACCGGGAAGAGGCGAGCAGCCAGGCGGGAGGGCACCGATCCGGCTACCACACCCCAGGTTACCACACCCCAGGCTACCACACCCCAGGATATCACACCCCGGGCTCGGCGGAGACTACCCTTCCCTCCGTGTCCCGCTGTACCTCCTTCAACTACATCAGGGAACCGCTGGCCGTCACTCCCACTCGTTACCGCCAGAACTCCATGATTCCCCTGGTGGAGCGAGCCGAGAGACCTGACCACCACCACCCGCACCACCACCACTACCAGCACCCCCACCACGGCACCTCGGCCACCCTCCCGAGAGCGGAGAGTTCCTTGGGCATGGGCGGGAGAGGTCAAATGATGGGTGGGCGGCTGGCGACTCGCTCTCACTCTTCGGACTCTGTGTACACCATCCTGATCCGCCTTCCACATGACCCCTCGCAGGATGGCCCGCTGCACCCGCCCTCCATCGTCATGATTGAGGAGGAGGGAGGCGGAGCGGCCGGTGCAGGTGGTGGGGGTAATGGTGCGGCTGGTGCCGGCCAGGACGGCGGCGGGGCCAACGCGGGACACAAGCTGCGGTTCGAGCGAGGCACATCACCGCTGGCTCGACGCGGGGATTCGGTTTGCTCGGATCCCAGCGGACAGTCAACACGCGTGGAGTGTTCCCTGCACCCCGGGGGGCCTGAGGGCACCTCCCCTGTATCCAACCGCCGCACCGCCTCCCACGTGCCGGACATGAAGATTCCTCTCAACGCCAAGATCATCCCCAAGCAGCTCGCAAAGACCACGGGAGGCGGCAGCGGTAACTCTGGTGGCAGCGCGGGCGTTGGCGGACACAACTCGGGCGCCTCCACCATGCCAGGCAAAAAGAAGAAGAAGAAAAAGAGTCAAGAGAAGAAGCAGGATAGAAAGGCCGCCAAGACGCTGTCCGCCATCCTGCTGACCTTCATCGTGACCTGGACGCCTTACAACGTCCTGGTGCTGCTGAAGACGGTGCTTGCCTGCAAGGCCGGCGACTGCATCCCCCGCCAGCTGTGGGACTTCTCCTACTACCTGTGCTACATCAACTCCACCATCAACCCCATGTGCTACGCCCTCTGCAACGCTGCTTTCAGGAGGACCTACGTGAGGATCCTGACCTGCAAGTGGCACAGTCGGCGGCGGCAGGGCGTGCAGAGGGGCTACTACAGCTGAGGACGCCTAACCTGCCGTCTAGCAAGAGCCACCTACCAGCTGCTCTTCCTCCTCCATCTTCACTGGCTGGCGAGCATCTGAAACCCCGCCTCGCTGCCGCCCCCACGACCTCCCGACCAGCAGGCTCCTCCGTGAACACATACACACACACACACACACACACACACACACACACACACACACACACACACACACACACACACACACAAAGCCGGATTAACGTTGGGTTGCTAACTGGACTGAATTACAGCCCCGAGCACCAAAGAGCGGTGGTGCCTGGTCGCGTGTTCCCGAGGGACTCCCAAGGGTAGTCAATGCAGACCCGCTCACACGAAATATCAGTTGTTGTTCGTAAGGGAAGCTAATTGTCAAGGAGGACTCCAGCGTGTCAACTTGTGTCCCTTGTTAATGCTTCATACACACACACACACACACACACACACAAACACACAGATATGCACAACACACACACACACACACACACACACACACACACACACACACACACACACACCGCTTCACTCCAGAACGCTCATGTCAACATTAAATAGCAAACATTTTTACATCAAGAATAATCATGGGCGTTTTGTATGTTTCGAAGACGAGTGAAGCGATGTGTGTTTGTTGTGTGTGTGTGTATGTGTGCGTGTGTGTGTGTGTGGCGGACAGTGCACACACACACACACACACACACACACACGTCCACGGAGGAGGTGGGAGGCGTGTCAGCAGTGGTGGTGTATGTCAAGATAACAAATAATGACCTCAAAATGGCAACACACGCTGCTCTCTCTCTCTCTCTCTCTCTCTCTCTCTCTCTCTCTCTCTCTCTCTCTCTCTCTCTCTCTCTCTCTCTCTCTCTCTCTCTCTCTCTCTCTCTCTCTCTCTCTCTCTCCTCTCTTTTCTCTCTGTGCACTTTTTTACATAACTCCTAAGAGAAGAAAACAAGAAAAAAAAATAAGAAACAGAAATATAAAAATCTGAAACAAATTAGATAAAACAAAGAAGAAGAAAAATAAAGGAAGTAAAGGAATAAAGGAAAAGAAGGTAGCAGCAACCACAAGGCAAGAAAAAATGATTAGGTTTTTATCGGACAAAAGAGGGCGGAGCGGCAGTGAGGAGGAGAGGCAAGAGCTACGTCAGAGAGAGTGAGAGAACCAAGGAAGGAAGGAAAGGAAAGGAAGGTAAAACATGGTGTCTCTCAGCTGGTCGGGCTGGTACACTATAATACCTCTCAACAGTTGGCTAGAAAGGAGATATACAGAGAACTCTAATAAATAAATAAATAAATAAAAAAAAAGGTAAAAAAATATATGAAAGGAAGTGTGGTGGTTAGCTAATGTGTTCAATGTGTGTGTATTTGAATTTTGTCATTAATTTTTTTTTTCATTATTCTTAGAAGCCTCCATATATTGCGTGGATGTCCCCTATGTTTTGTAATCTCAGGCAGCGTGAGCGTTTTTCGCCTGGCAGATGAGAGTTGGTGGGAAGGGAGTTTGTTATAAATGGGGGAGGCTTTTTTTTATGTATCTCTGGTAATCTTGAAAGAAAACATGTCGCTGTGCTCTCGCTCGGCGCCAACGGAGAACTGCACTGCCAGGCGCGCATCTCTGGCGTCAACTGTTAACTTCGTAATGGAGTCAAATATTCTTCAACGGTGTAAAGTACGAGCTAAGCCTCTTTTTCCCCCCCACGGTACCTGTTACTGTAGTACTGGAAGGTGTAACAGCGGCGGTGTAGCTGGAGACAAGGTTGTGGGATTCATAGAGACGGAAAAAAACGAGATGGAAAAAAAGTACCGAGTTTAGAATGGTGATGACCCAATATATTTACGTCTAGGTTCTCAGCGTCAGCAGGATTGGGGAAAAAAGTATTGATTGGCTTCCAAGGTAGTATAGAAACACCCAATGTGTCAAGTATTATTATTTTCACGTGGCACTTTGGGGGGAAAGGAGGAAGGGAAAGGGGGAGAGAAAGAGGGAGAGAGAAAGGTAGTTAGTTGTCAAGTGCTGAGTGACGAGTGAGGATTATCAATACTTCCCTCGCTTTGTAGGACCTTTCCAGCGTCCCACGGAGTCCCTGGTTCCTTCCCGCATCCTCCGCGTGACTTCCCCTGACTGGTGAGTGTGTGAGGCAGGCAGGGAGGGCAGGGGGAGCGGTCAATGAGGCGTGCGTGAGCGGGAATCGACATTTTCCTGAAGCAACAATCCCATTACCCTCACCTCTATGAATACTGCCATTTTTTGCAAGGATACAAAGTTCCCCCATTTTTGCATTGTATTTATTCCTACGCATGTACTGTTTTTTATCATTTTTTCCCTCGTGTCGTAAGGGGAAAAAATAAGTCACTAGTTAATATTGTGTGATTGAACGGGAAAGGTTGAATGTATTATGAAATGGTAAACAAAAGGGGCTTGGGAGGGTGCGTTGAGAGTGCAGGGTGGCAAAGGGTGGGCAGCAACGCACTCTTATCATGGTCTTACTGACTTGCCTGGCTTATGGGGAATATTTTGTCCCCTCTTTTGATAGTAAAATAATAACAAAATTTCTTAAGTAAGCGGAGATCACGTGATATTTACCAAATCGGTCTGTTCGAAACACCAAGATTATCACCGAAAAAAAAAAAATAATAAGTGATTAGTATACCTGTAACCTGTTATTTAAGGTTGGATATAGGTATGCGCCCCTCTATTTTTATATAGGCGTCGTGTGGGCGGCGTCATCTTTAAACTTAGTCATGCAAACCTCGATCTCTTCCATAAAAGTTTGAATTGTACATTTTTCTACGGGTGATATGGAACTTTGGCTCACTTCCTTCCTTCTCTTGTTTGGAAATTAGATACATTTTTATGGCGATTTAATTAAAGTCAGTTGCAGGTGCTGATGTTCTTTTGTTTTTATAGTGTTGATTAATGTTTCTTTTATTTATTTATTTTCTTCTATGCGTGGAAGTTTAGTTTTATTGTTCGAGTTTATGACAATAGTGAAGTAAGAGTTTATTTATTATTTTATTGTTTATTATTATTTTGAATTGCATTGGTAAGACTGGTGTTACGTTTTCTGTTTCTACCAAATAATAAGACAGTATTCAGTTATCCCTTTGATATGACATACTAAGATTATTATTATTATTATTATTATTATTATTATTATTATTATTATTATTATTATTATTATGGACTGTGAAAAGGAGTCAACCACATCCTTTTATGAATGTAATAACTTCCTTCTAACATTCCATATCCTTCATACCTTTACTTCCCACGGCAGCCACTACTACTACTACTACTACTACTACTACTACTACTACTACTACTACTACTACTACTACTACTACTACTACTACTACTTTCCTACTACTACTATTGCTTCATAAGGCTGCCGTCAATCTTCTCCGAAAGTCTTAACATCGAAAATCATACCTGTCGCATCGTTCTCGTAACCACTATGTACATACAGTAACACACACATGAAAGAGTATAGGTACCAACTTAACCAACTAACTCACTTTGATATTTAAAAGCTCTGTACGTATATGCGGTGTATGTGCGTGTGTGTATGTTCAAAACCGAGGGTATGTTTTTTTGTTTTGTTTTCTATTATGTCGAGGAAACTGACTGACAAAGAATTTGGTGTGTGTTCTTTAAGAGATGTAATAGATATACTACTATACACGAAAGCGATTGATTAAGACTAAAAAAATATATAAAAAATACCAAAAAAAAAAAACGTCAAAAAATGGATAGAACAAATAAATAATAATGATAATAAACTTTCGGTGTTATGTTGTATAAATATTTCCAAACATGTAGTGACCAGCAAAGGTGTTACGCCGTCAGTACTGAACGTTCGAGGTCATACTTAGTCGTAGTGTTAGCCTCCATTTGTAACCCAATTATAACTTATGTCAATCCGGACACGGTGGTACTTACGTATATCCTGAAAGACACATGTACATTCGCAGGTTTAGATATATTTTCTATGGAAGGCTTATTTGCGTATTTTTCCATTGGTATACATATACATATAAATATATACATATAGTATATATATATATATCTCTTCCATGCTATACAATTATGAATGTTGATTATTTAAACGTTGATCTATTTGTACACATGTAATGAATAAAAAAAAACTCACCTGTTTACCTGTGCAACCTAGATTATAATTACTAGTTCACAATTAACCGATTTGTATACATGTAAACAACCATCCCGTCATCTGTCACGCATTCAAACACCATTTTGTAACCATGGGAGGGGACTGAACACTTTTTTTCTGAGGGGAAGTAACTCTGCTGAATTGTTTTATACCGATGTACTAGCACGTTTTCCCTCGCTGGGTGTGTACGACGTGGGTTTCTTTCCTTTTCTTTTTTTTGTACAGTTGTAGCCAGTTATCGTAGCGTGTGGGCGGCGGTGCTGGGCTAGGCTAACTAACTAACATATCTAGGCAAGTTTGCATTTAACTCTGGAAGTCATTTGGGAGATGGGACAGAGAGAGAGACAGAGACAAAGGTGAAGACTGATGGATATAGCGTGTGTGTGTGTGTGTGGGTGTGTGTGTGTGTGTGTGTGTGGGGTTCGTTTCAGCTTGTGCATCAGTAGTTGGCTCATCCCCTAACATTTCCTCGTCTTTTCCTAACCTTCTCCCTGTTTAGCTAAAAGTTTACCTGTTTATGGTCTGCCTTTAGCTCCTAATGGATGTGTTTAGCGATGCACACGTTTGCAAGGGGAACGACAACAAAGAATTGGACGAACGCCAACAGTAATCAGTAATAACCACCAATCCTGTCATTCTCTCTCTCTCTCTCTCTCTCTCTCTCTCTCTCTCTCTCTCTCTCTCTCTCTCTCTCTCTCTCTCTCTCTCTCTCTCTCTCTCTCTCTCTCTCTCTCTCTCTCTCCTAGGATAGATTGTCAACTCCCCCAAAAGAGTGAATAAGTAAGTGTAGGTTTATTTAGACAACTTGTACCCCCCCCCCACCCACCCCACCCCACCGGCAATAACCGTTGTACAGTATTTGGTGTCTCAAGTCGCTTTTTTGTAACATACGGGTTTTTTCGAGATACATACATACATATATATTACTATTACATATATAAAATAAAAAGCAACCTAGCAAAGACTTAGAGAGACAGCTGAGTGATGTTAGTATTTGTATATCTGGTTCATTCAGACTTGGAGTGAGGAAAGTGTTTGAGTCGGGGAGAGTTTGGAGAGCAGCGCTGATTGGCCAGTGGTTTACATTCAAAATTCTGTGATTGTTTAGTGTTGTTATCATGTTTTACGTTGATTTCGGAATTACGGTGCGTTATCACATTTTAGGAATACTGAATGTCAATGATAATTAGCAGATTCAAGTCTATCATTAAAGAAACAATGATTATAGTAAATAAATGACGTTTGTGTCAAGTACGAGACCGTTGACGGTGCATTTATTGACCTGTTATTTATTAGAATCTTTCACTTTTATATATATTAGGCTTGCATTTTTATTTTTATCATTGCCTTTCAGTATTTTTAGAACAGTATAGAATTCACTAATTGGGAAAACAACGGAAATCATCATAATAACAATAGACCATCACTGATTTGTCCTAACTTGATGCTCATACAATTGGTTTGCTTCAGGTCTGGATGGGCGAGGTGTAGTTAATCATATTTTTGTGCGAGCGTCGATAGGCTAGACTCCCATGGTGTCGAGGAGCTAAGAACTGTTGGACTCGGGCTTAAAAGATGGTGTTATCGTGTTTTATAATCCCGGGGTGAGCTCAGCGTGTGTTAGAGGCGTTTTAAATTGTTCCCGCGCCGTTAGAAAGAAATAAACACTAATTGTTGACTGCGCAGCTCAGAAACCATCGCTCAAATATTTCCTTTTTTGTCGTCAGTGTCTTTTTTTCCTTTTTCTTTTTTTTTACACATCAGTATTCGCTTGTCTTGGGAGTTTTTTTTTTTTTCTTCAATGATAGTAACTCAAGATGGCGGTTTTTGCACGCTCACGACACGCAACGAAGCTCATTTGGAAAATAATCACACACAAACTGATTATTGGTGCCCAAGGAGACGAACCAAACCAAGTTAATAAAAAAGAAGAAAAAAAAAAAAAGTCACCATACGCGTTATTTTTCATCATTCTCATCGGATTCCATTGTTTAGAATCGTCAGTGTTGCTGATGATGTTGATGATGATTGGCTATCCTTCCTAATGGAGCAAACCGGCTGTCACCAAGACTCGCTTTGTTTGCTTCCCAACGCACAAACATCGCCAAGTAGATAATATTTTCATTTCCATTTTCTGTTTGGACGAGTAAACGCGTAGTCAAAGTAGGCTGTTAACGTTATCATTAGGTGGTGGGCATACACTAGCGTCTTTATATTAATTTTTTTCTCTTACGATCAGTGACGATATCAAATGGAAAAAGGAAACTTGTTGTTGATGATGAGGAAAGAATGACTTATTTTGTACTATAGCGGTGGAATAATTCTCGATGTACTAGTGTCAATATGGCTGCTGCTACTTCCGGGTTACATTATGGTCGTGTTACTGGCTGGTGTTACTGGCGATGAAGGGGTATGGTAACATTCATTTATTTGTCTTAGATTTTTGGACTTGAATTACGGCAAGATCAAGCTCGGTTATTCGTTTATTTGTGCTGATTAATTATTTAGTGGAAGACAAAATAAATTGAATAATAAATGAACGAGCGGTGTCTTACGTGATCGCCGAAACGTGAGTTGTATTTATTCCTTCAGTGTTGTATTGGTTGATGTATTGAGGCGACGGGCGGGAGGGATCGGAAGAAGAAAAGAAAAAAAAACCGTTTATTTTCTCGTGAGTGTGAGTGTCTGGGTGTATATTAAGTGTTCTATATTAACCTTAGTGTAAACCCCCGGGGAGTTTTATCTCCGGAGAGGCCGCAAGCGATGTTAGAATGTTAAAACTATAAACAAAAAAAAATTACTACCACCATCACTACCACCACCACCACCTTTCATCCTATAGACAAAGATTCCCATTACTAACCATTGACATCACTTATAGTCGGTCCCCATCAGGTTACTTGGAAAGGTAAGACCAACCCACCCACCCACCCACCCACCCACCCATCCCAAAAAGGTGTTGCTAAGAGTTATTTTCCAGTGTAATAAGTGTTATGATTGCTATTTCTTTACTTAAATGTGATGTTTATCCCGAGCGGAGATAGAAACTGAAGAATGTATTTTTTTTTTTCTATTATTTTTTTTCTTTCCTCTTCACTAAGGGCTGCGAGGTGGCTAACCGGACAGTATATGGATAATGGATGTTTGCTAGTGTGTACCCAAACGTCCCTCAGCCACTTTTATAGAGTACAGAGAATCCTTTCATGGTTATATCCGGCAACCATTAGCTCCAGCACGGGCAGGGTGAGGAAGATGGGAGGAAGGAAAGGGAAGGGAAGGGAAGGGAGGAGGGGAGGGAAGGGGACCAAGCAGTAATGTAAACAGTCTGACTTCACGTTCCGTTAAGCTTCGTGTGTATACATTACTTTGTACTTATAGTCATTACTACTATTATTACTATTAGTTATTATGTATATATATGTGTTATGGTGCATTATATATGTATACCTGATACGAGATAATGTTATGTTAATGTAGTAAGGCGACTGTTATTGAAGTTTTTGTTCACTTATCGATCTGTTGATTCATTGGTTCACTTCCAAGGTTCGCCCAGCACTCATTTGGTGTTTCGTTTCCTTCCCCGAACCTTCCCACACTTTCCCGGGGCACGGCAAGATAAGATGCAGCCTGGCTAAAATAACCTTAATTTTGCCAGGCTAAACTAAGCTACCCGCTGCCAGACCAGGCTAGGCAGTGCTAAGCTTGGTCAGGCTGGGCTAGGTTAAGTTTAGCCTGGCAATGTGCTGACTTACAGGACATTACCAGTTCGAAACCCGCTATGCCCGTGCTCGGAGACTGATATGTGTGTGTGTGTGTGTGTGTGTGTGTGTGTGTGTGTGTGTGCGTGTGCGTGTGCGTGTGTGTGTGCTCAGAACGACATGTGATATGTGAAGGTTACGTCGCCCCGTCGTTCAACAAGACATTTTTAAAAAGAATCCCAACCCACTTTTATTATCCTTGTTAGCGATGCAGACTGAGGTGATCTTATTATTGTTGTGTTGGTTGCTTAAGAGACAAAGCAAGTTATTACAGTGCCCATAATAATGCTAATAATAGTAATAATAATAATAATAATAATAATAACTGACAATAATAATAATAGTGATAATAATGATAATATGAGATACAAAGAAATGTTTAAAAAGACCAACAATAACAACAAGGAAAATAATACAAAGAGTTACAACACAAAAAAAACCCCACAAACTAAAGACAAAAGAGCCAGTATAAGAATAATTGACTTTCAAGAGACAAAAATAACTTGATAAAATAACTAATTAGTCTATGAAGTAACCCCAGACTAGGTTACTTCCTGCCTTCCAGTAGCCAGGTAACAAACAGTCAAGGTGTGTGTGTGTGTGTGTGTGTGTGTACGTACAATATTGTGTTGTTACTGTGTTTGACCTCATGCAACAACAACAACACAACAACAACAACAACTACTACTATTACTACTACCACTGTCACTTGGAATCAAAATGTCGAGTGTTTGGCCCCAAAGTTAAGCCTTCAAGGTAGAGACTCGAAGGAGGAGGAGGAGGAGAAGGAGGGTGGGAGGGCTTGAGAGGAAGGAAGAACTCTCAACCTTACTCCAAGTTATAATCCTTTGTTGCTCTCTGAATCCTACCGTGGCCTCCTCCTCCTCCTCCTCCTCCTCCTCAATATTTATTTTTATCATTAATATTTATTTTTATCATTAATATTTATCTTTTATCATTAATATTTATTTTTATCATTATTATTTATTTTTATCATTAATATTTATTTATATCATTAATATTTATTTTTATCATTGATATTTATTTTTATCATTAATATTTATTTTTATCATTAATATTTATTTTTATCATTAATATTTATTTTTATCATTAATATTTATTTTCATCATTAATATTTATTTTTTATCATTAATATTTATTTTTATCATTAATATTTATTTTTATCATTATTATCTATTTTTATCATTAATATTTATTTTTATCATTAATATTTATTTTTATCATTAATATTTATTTTTATCATTAATATTTATTTTTATCATCATTATTTATTTTTATCATTAAAATTTTTTTTATCATTAATATATATTTTTTATCATTAATATTTATTTCTATCATTAATATATATTTTTTATCATTAATATTTATTTTTATCATTAATATTTATTTTTTATCATTAATATTTATTTTTATCATTAATATTTATTTTTATCATCAATATTTATTTTTATCATTATTGTTTATTTTTATCATTAATATTTATTTTTATCATTAATATTTATTTTTATCATTAATATTTATTTTCATCATTAATATTTATTTTTATCATTAATATTTATTTTTATCATTAATATTTATTTTTATCATTAATATTTATTTTTATCATTAATATTTATTTTTATCATTATTATTAATTTTTATCATTAATATTTATTTTTATCATTAATATTTATTTTTTATCATTAATATTTATTTTTATCATTAATATTTATTTTTATCATTATTGTTTATTTTTATCATTATTATTTATTTTTATCATTAATATTTATTTTTTATCATTAATATTTATTTTTTATCATTATTATATATTTTTATCATTATTATTTATTTTTATCATTAATATTTATTTTTATCATTAATATTTATTTTTATCATTAATATTTATTTTTATCAATAATATTTATTTTTATCATTAATATTTATTTTTATCATTAATATTTATTTTTATCATTAATATTTATTTTATCATTAATATTTATTTTTATCATTAATATTTATTTTCATCATTAATATTTATTTTTTATCATTAATATTTATTTTTATCATTAATATTTATTTTTATCATTATTATCTATTTTTATCATTAATATTTATTTTTATCATTAATATTTATTTTTATCATTAATATTTATTTTTATCATTAATATTTATTTTTATCATCATTATTTATTTTTATCATTAAAATTTTTTTTATCATTAATATATATTTTTTATCATTAATATTTATTTTTTATCATTAATATTTATTTCTATCATTAATATTTATTTTGATCATTAATATTTATTTTGATCATTAATATTTATTTGTATCATTAATATTTATTTTTATCATTAATATTTATTTTTATCATTAATATTTATTTTTATCATTAATATTTATTTTTATCATTAATATTTATTTTTATCATTATTATCTATTTGTATAATTAATATTTATTTGTATCATTAATATTTATTTTTATCATTAATATTTATTTTTATCTTTAATATTTATTTTTATCATTAATATTTATTTTTATCATTAATATTTATTTTTATCATTAATATTTATTTTTATCATTAATATTTATTTTTATCATTAATATTTATTTTTATCATTAATATTCCCTCATCTCAGAGCTGGACAAAATACAAAGGTGAGAGAGAGAGAGCGAGAGAGAGAGAAAGAGAGAGAGAAAGAGAGAGAGAGAGAGAGAGAGAGAGAGAGAGAGAGAGAGAGAGAGAGAGAGAGAGAGAGAGAGAGATGTTAGTATCTATAAACATTTTCCTTCCTTCCTATATATATAAAAAAATAAATAAATAAATAAATAAATAATTAAAATACAATGTTTACATAGTGTTTAATATTATAGTACTGATAAAATTGATTCTATATTCGTGTTCCTTATCCTTGAAAACCTATATATATAAATTTTCATGAGATTCTGAGGTGTGAAAATTTTCATGAAATTTCCAAGGCAACACCCTTAGATTTTTTTTAACAAATCCCGTTTTGTTAAATAACTCAAAAACTATGAGGTTTACGTAAAAGACTTGGAACATAATAAATAAAGAGCAGAAAACGCCCGTTCTTTTGAGCTATAGTAGAATGAAATTGGTATATTAGTAACTGAGAAAATAATATATAAGTTTTTTTGACAAAATTTCAACAAAACTTAAATTTTCTACTAAACTATAAGATATAATTTAAATCTGATTACACCATTAGATAGATAACATCAAACTTAACATATTAACATTTATACATTATTGCTGTACGACAAATATTTTCTGAGTAAAATGGCAAAAACCCATTCGACCAAATTTACGCGGAAAAATTTTGGGGCGACAAAATAAAAAATCTACAATTGTTACAGAAACCTGAAAAATAACATAAATAACACACTCAACACACACACACATCCAAACACACACCTAAACACACTCAAACACATACTTTCTACCCCCAAACATACCCAAAAACACACATCATTAATATTTATCATTATCATTATTATTATTATTATTATTGCTATTATTATTGTTATCATTAGTATTATCATTATTATTATCATTATTATTAGTAGTAGTCGTATCATTATTATTATTATTATTATATTTATCATTAGTATTATTAGTATGTGTATTATTATTATCATTATTATTTTTATTATTGTCATTATCATTTGTGGTATAATTTTGACTAACAAAACGAACATAAACACAAAAGGACTGCCACGTTTGTAAACACACCACCCAGCGACCCAAGAAAAGATAAATAACTTATCACTGTAAGGAGTGGGTGGGTGGGTGGATGGATGGTGGATGGTTGGGTGGTAGGATGGATGAACGGTGGATGGGGTTGCTGGGTGGATGGGTGAATGGGTGTGTGGGTGGGTGGATGGATGGGTGGGTGGATGGATGGGTGGGTTGATGGGTGGGTGAGTGGATGGGTGGGTGGATGGATGGATGGATGGGTGGGTGGATGTATAGGTGGGTGGATGAATGAATGATGTCAGGCAGGCAGGCTGTACATTCAAAATGTTGGTGCTGTGTTCAGTGTGGATAACGACGCTAGCCTATCCGATGAGCTGCGTCAAGTT